>CAOGCB011674097.1:0-14729 GCA_948266635.1 Cnidoscolus chayamansa | reverse complement strand
AAACAAGTTTCTGAGTGTTATTGATGGTCACATGATTATCTGCACTCAAAACAAATATCGGCCTTCATCTCATCACCAGGGATGAGCTTTGGATCAGTAGCAACATTATTTCTACGGCATTTTTGCGATATAATTATGCCTCTTGAAATAGTTCTATAAATTGGAATTTATGTTATGATGAGCAACATAATTACATTTCTCCAAGCTACATTGATTATGTACTAAATAAGCATTCTTAATGCTACACAAATTTCCATTGGAATTCTTTCAATACATAATGGATACTTTCATTTACTTTTCTCATCTTTATTTTAGTTCTAGAATTATGCAAAATTAACACGTCTCTCGTAATAAGCCTAACAATTTTGTCGGTGAAATCACCAAACTTAAGGCTCCTCTGTCCAAAATGCCATCATTGAAGCGTAGGTCTTGCTCTCTATATTTATATTTTCTTGAGGATTTATGTTAAAATTATATTAATATTATAAGAAAATATAAGTAATTGGCATTTAATGATGTTTATTGTTAAAATTCAGATTATGAGGATCTAATGCAAAATACAAGTGAATCGGAGGAGTTTTTAAAAATCAAAAAGCGAATAAAGAAAAATACTTGAAGGCTGTCGGCCTTAGGCTGGCTTACATGTGAAGGTCGTCAGCCTTAGGCCGGTCTACTCATAAAGGTCGTCGGTCTTAGGCTAGCCTACTCATAAAGGTTGTCGGTCTTAAGGCTAGCCTATAAAAGCCCGACGACCTTTATGAGTAGGCTGGCCTAAGAATATTATATTTAAGTTAGTTTTAAATTAGCTTATTCCATTGTTATTCCAAGTTTAAGAATATTATATTTATTTTTATTTTTATTCCATTGTTATTCCAACTTTCAGCTTAAGAATATTACATTTAAGTTAGCTTTCGATTAAAGAATTTTGGAATCAAGTTTGGAAGATTAAAGTTCGTCTACAAAAATTAAGGAAGATTTCACTATTTGCTTCTTTTCCATTGTTTTTCTTTATGCAATTTTTATTATTTGACATGTATTCCTTTGCATCTACACATTTAAATTTTTTTTTACAATCAACATCATGATTTTCTAGATCTTTATTGTGAAAAACATGATGAAGCCCTAATTTAATTAAAATGATCATTGTGTTCATGTTATAAAATCTAAATATATGTGGAATTTTCATATGTGGCTTTCTGCTATGAATTGTATTCGATAATTGAATTCAGTTTATAAAGATCAAAATGACCTGATAGGAAAATTAATGATTTATTAAGAAATCTCAAATAAGTTTAAACAATTTATGCGGAAGCAGAGTTACTCAATCTTATTAGAAATTGGTCTAAGTGTTTATGCAATGCTTTCAGTTAATTTTCACTAAGGAATTAGAGAAAATTATTTTTAAAGTCATTAGACAATCGTATAATTGGGAAATGTATGATTGTAATTTTGAATATTCATTTAATTCAATTAGCGGGAGCTATTGAATTAAGTCAAGTTCTTGAATCTTTAAAACTTGAAAAAGGATTAAAGAATTGTCAATTTCTTATGAAAATCCATATAGTTATAGGTCATTATAACATGAAAGCAATATGATTAGTAGGAATTAGGGTGGATTCTATTTTCCACATTAAACCATTATTCTCTTTTTGTTTATTTAGCAGTATCGGTTCCTTAATTTCTTTCATCAAATTTATTGCCTAAATAATAGTGGAAATTGATATAGGTCTAGTACTTAATTAGTCTTCGTGGTTCGACACTCTTCTTTCATTGTATTACTTGATCTGAACTAGTACACTTACTGACATTTATTCATGCCTTATCTTTTATATATTTTTTGTGTGGATCACCCACTGAACCCTTTTATCATGTAATCCTCTTCTCCAATTCCCATTGTCATTTGGAGGTAAATGCATATATTTAAATCTTTATATTGAGAGGTTTCAAATTCAAACATTCATTCTTCCTTTCCCTTGAAAAGAAAAGAAAAATCCTATTATCATCTTCATTTCGTAAGAACATTGGACACCCTGATGAATAGGCTTAAAATCAAAACGATTTTTAGGCATACGGGAAGAACGAAATAAGATATAACAAAGCTGTGAACTTTTTGATTGGTTTTTCAGTCTTCGAGACCTTCCTTCTACACATTACCACAAACTAAACATCTGCGCCTCTTCCCTTTTTTGTTTGTTACCATAATCAACCCTTAAAGGAAGCCTCATCTTCTAAGGAGATTTCCGAGTCTAAGGGGTCGTTGAATCTCTTGGACAAGTCTCTCCCCGTCTCCATTGCCTACCTTGTTCTCAATTCTAAAGCCTGAGATTAGTTGGCTGTATAGTACTACAAGCAAATTTTCCTGATTTTTACTTCTTAAAAGCTTGTTCTTGCTTGACATTAAAATTAGAATCCATGAAATAAGAACCTAGGAATCTCAAATTCACAATAAAAGGATTGAAAGAGAACACCTGCAATTTCATTGATATCCTTTTGATATATATATACAACAAATACAAAAGGCTTTGACCTATTAATTAGCTCCTAAGATTAAGTATTTTGATACATCTAGAGAATTACCAAGATTACAAATGTATCTAGAAGATTACAACTTTACAAATTTACTAGTTACTTCCTATAGCCCCCCTTAAGATGGAGCTACAGGAGGAGAGTTCAATCTTGTCTCGGAGGAAGATAAATGGTGTCCTGGAGAGTGGTTTGGTGAGAGCATCGGCGAGTTGATCTTGGAGGAAATCAGAGTGACATATAACACCCCGAAATTTGGTAAACAAGTGTATAATGTCTGTGTTGTGTTTCTATTTTAGAGAATCAATTGATGTCTAAAAATAATGAATAATATACCAATAGAAAGATGTGAATGTTGGCTACAATTATGCAGAATATTATTTTACTAAATTCTATCATTTGAGGTATGAAAATATAGTGAGAACAAGTAAAGGTCAAAATTGTCTGATTACCAAAATTCAGTACAGGGCAGTATGTTTTGTTTTAATTTGGAAGCCTTAATGACTAGATAAAATTATGAAATTTTACAAGAATTTTATTTAGGATGTTGGCTACAACTTTCATGTTTTAAACTTTGTCAAAATCAAATTCTAAATTGGTCAAAATAATTAAATAAAGAGATGTGTACAAAAACTAGAAAAAAAATAATACTGGGCCAAGACTTGAACATGGGCTAGACCGAAACCCATGAAGAAGTGGCTGGCCATGCTGGAAAATTTGGGTTCCAAATTTAGCTCAAAACCTGAAATAAATCTAGCCCATCCAAGAGAAAAATGAGTCGGTATAAAAGTGAAAAAAATGAGTAAATTGGGTCATTTGAAACAAGTTCCAGCAGCCCCTTTTTCCTTCTCCTCTCAACCAAACTCTTTCTCTCCCAAAACACAGCAGAAACTTCTTTCTTCTTTCCCACCAAAACCTACATGTATGTCCATTTTTCTAACACCCAAGTAATCTAGACTATGAAGTGAAGTGATAAATATTACTTGGAGACCAAAGTGAGTGAGATTCACTAATTTACAAGGTGACCAAAACTCCTTCCTTCCTCCATTTTCTTTTGTTCAACTTGTGAGTTTTTGAAGAAGAGAAGATCACCACATTTGGACAAGGAAAAGCTCAAGAAAAAAGTTAGTAAAACTTATCCCAAAGTTAAGTAAGTTTTTCCTTCTTTGATGATCATGCATGTCATGATCTTAAGCTTATTTTTGTAGCTTTGGTGTCCTTCCTCCAAGAGAGATCAAGGGCTGTCCAAACATTGGTTTGGACAGAAATTTGGACAAGAAAACCAAGGACTAAGAACTCCAAACAAAGAGGAAAACTTCACACACAAAAAGGTTAGGTGATAAACATAAAATAATGTGATTGAATGTTGATTTTGAGTGATTTTGGGATGGTTTGTATAGCTGCATTTTATGTGGAAAAAGTAAATGTATTTGGATGAGAATGGTTGTATATTAACTGTGTATATGTGTGGATAAATTGAAAAAAAATGGAGGATTAAATCTCCATAAAAGGACTAAAATTGTAGCAAAAAAACAAAGATGACCAATGGTGGACATGAAGGACCCACTTGGACAAAAAAAAAATTATTTTGTGAACAAATATGAAATTTTCATCAATGACCGAATGTATAAATTTAAAAATGAATATAGACAGTAGATGTATGGATATAAATTAATTAAAAGGACTTGAGTTACAAGGACCAAAACTGAAATTTTTACTTAAAAGGATGAAAATGGACCATTTGGGAAAAATCAATGACCAAAATATATTTAGGACCGAAATATATAAGGACCAAAATGAAAAGTGACAAATATATTTAGGACAGTAAGCTTGAAAAATTTCTGAGTTGGATTCATACAAATAGAATATAAAAATTTGTCTAAATAAAAAATCGGGAACAAATAGGGACTAAAATAAATAAATTGTAGAAATTTAGGACCGAAATATAATTTGCCTTAAGAGCCCAATTTTAAGAGCAGTAATTTTAGATAGAAATTTTGAGTAGGTATTAAACATAAAATATTTAAATTTATGGATAAAAAGAATTATGGACCCAAATGACTGAATTATAAAGAACTTAGGACTAAGTTGTAATTTACTCTAAGGACCAATTTAAAAATTCTAGGCAGAAATTTAGACATGAAATGTTGGACATAAATCACACCTAAATTATTAAAATTTATGGATAAAAATTTAAATGACAAAAAAAAAATAGTAAGTTAAATAATATTGAAAATTTACCTAGAAAATTAATAAGTAAAAATTTCTAAAATTAATTGGACTTTTGGTAAGAATAGATGACCATAATTTAAGTAGAAGAATGAATTATAAATAAAAAATTTATAAAAGAATATAAATAAATAATTAAGTACAATATAGTAAAGGTATGAGAAAATTTTCAAATTATGAAAATTAAATTAAATACATGTTGGCTAAATATTACTAGAAATATTAAATTGGCAAACTAAGAAATATAACATCTATATTTCAAAAAAAAAAAAAAAAAAGAAGTGGTAAAAAAAAAGGTATGGATTGAGCCTTAAAATTTCATAAAGGAATAAAGAAAATATATATTATTGAGATAGTAACGTATATATTCTAAGGTTTTTAAAGTAATGAAATGTTTCCAAGATGAAATAAATCAAAGGAAATGTGGTGATATTAATAAATGGATAGCTCTAAGATTTATTGTATTAGAAAATGATATTAGTATATAGTTATAGCATGCCATTTATCCGCAGATCTGCTATATGTAATACTAAGGATACAGTTAGGTACCCTAATAGGCGGGTGTACAGTGAGGTACCCCGAGTGGTTTAAGCTTGATGTGCTTATTATAACGATTGACGGTCTGATCAATCGAGTGGCTTTGGCCCAAACGTATGTGACTAAGTGGCTTTGGCCCAAACGTATTTGACTGAGTGGCTTCAGCCCAAATGTGTTTCTATGACTGATGATTGTATATGTATAATATTTTTGGGCTAAATGTGAAATGAAATAAATGCGAAATAAATGGGAAACTGTGAATCGAACAAATGTGAAATTGGGAATTGGATAAATGTAGAGCTGTAAATCCAATAAATGTGAAATTGTAAAATAAATTGAGAATCGTGAACCGAATAGTGAATTGAAAGCTGTTATATATACAATTGAGAAAATGACTGAAAATATTGTTAGAAATTGATATATGAAATAGTGAACATAATTTATTAATGAATTAATCGAATGGAAAATAATTATATTGAATTTTATTCTATTGTTATTATTAACACCCATTGAGTAAAAAAAAAAAAGGCTCAGCGTGTTGGTTTTCGCCACACGCAGGTACCAGTCCTTATAAGGAGTGATTTATGGAGACCGTGTAGACGGGACGACGAGCATCGTGAAGTATGTAAATATTTTTGTAATATTTTGGCATGTACTAGGGATTGAAATTTCGTAATGTAATTAATGCAACTCTATATTTTGGTCTGTAAATATAAGAATGATAATATTAAAAGAATTTATTTTATTATCATTATTTTATATGACTGCTTAGATTTGATACGTCTGTTTTAAAAAAAATAAGGAAAAAATAAAAAACAATAGAGAAGAAAGGTAGCGCCGCCTATTGGGATCTTCGGGTCTCGTCGGGAGGGGCGCTACATGACACGTAGGGATCCGTTCTATACCTGCTCACAAATGAAGTGGAAGTCAATGGTAATATGCTTCATGTGTGATTGAAAGACATAATTCGAGCAGAGATGTATGGCTCCCACATTATCACAATATATGACTGGAGCAGTAGGAATGTGGACGCCTAACTTAGTGAGTAAGGAGCATAACCATCACAACTCGGCAGATGTACTAGCGATGAATCTGTATTTTGCTTCAGCGGAAGATCGTGTAATGGTCCTTTGCTTTTTCGAACTCTAGGAGATGTGGTTAGACCCAAGGTAGACCAAAGAGGCACTGGTAGATGTATAGTCATCCTTGTTGCCAGCCCAATCGGCATCGGAGAATGCATGAAGAAAGTGATGAGGATGTCGATGTATTAGTAGACCAAGATCAAGAGTACCTCGGATAGACAAAGAAGACATTTTGCCGCCAGCCAATATGTAGAAGTAGGGCGATGCTTGTACTGAAAGAGTTTGTTCATTGCAAATGCTATATCTAGACGAGTCATAATAAGGTACTGCAGACCTCCAATCACAAATCTGTACTCGATTGGATTAGAGAGGGAGGTGCCGGATGATAGATGTAGTGTCTTATCTAGGGCCAAAGGAATGAGGACTGGTTTGTAGTCCATCATTTTTGCTCAACTCAGCAGGTCAATCATATACGTCTTTTGAGAAAGAATAATTCCCTAGGGATATGAAAGAACCTCGATCCCACGAAAGTAGGATAAAGTGCCCAGATCCTTTGTGGAGAAATGGTATGCCACTGTTTGAATAAATCGCTGGAGAAAGGATGAATCTGGGCCTGTGATTATGATGTCATCAATATATACCAAGACATAAAGAAAGTGACCCGACTAATTGTACATAAAGAGAGAGAGGTGTTTGATCAATTGTTTTGAAAACCTTGTAAGAGGAGAAAATGGCGTAGTTCTGAATACCATGCATGGGGCTCCTGTTTCAACCCATATATGGCTTTGTGTAGTTTACACACATATGTAGGAGCATTCGTGTCAAAAAATCCTAAAGGTTGAGTCATGTAGACGCTCTTTGTGAGGCGACCTTGGAGAAAGGTGTTGTTGACATAGATTTGATGAAGGGGCCATCCTTTGCTGATAGTAATGGCTAAAACAAGTTTGATGGTAGTTGGTTTGATGAATGGACTGAAGGTATCATGGTAGTCCACTCTAGGACGTTGATGAAATCCTTGGGCTGCTAGTCTGGCTTTGTACCTGTCAATAGAACCATCAGACAAACATTTAGTGTGGAAAATCCACTTACAACGGACTAGATTTTGAGCCTCATAGGGAGGGACTCGTTCCCATGTGCCATTGCATCATCAATTTGTTGAAGTTGCTCAAATTCTAGCATCTTCAAATCCCTTGAATTGTGTGGGAATTCCAACTCTATAAATTTAGCAGAAAAATGTTCCTAAGGCATCTGCTCTACCTTGGGCTCTATGTAGACTCTATACCATTCCTTTGCCTTTTTGCATCGGAGTGTGAATCCAGCCATCTGTATCGCTCTACCATCATCTACCCCCAGTTCATTTGTAATTATCTTGATTGCCTTGATATACTCAAATGGATCGTCTCCCTCTTTATACTAGGGAACATCCAATTTCATGTAGTCCATTATCTTTGTCTTGCCACTACTCCCCTAAGATGCACTAGGTGGTTGTGGTGGTGGGGCAACTGGTTCTGTAGTTAGTTGTGTTTCTACTAAAACTAATGGGACTGATGGGGCTGGGTTCTCTAGTACTGCCCCTGGGTAGCCATAATATGGTGGGCACATTCCACAGGGTGGGTAAGGTGGATACATACCATATGGATAAGGAATGTATGGAGGGTAATATCGGTAATTCTATTGTCCTATTGTGTCATACTTGGATAATCGTAACCACCCCCATAACCATAACTCTGTGGCAGAGGTGCAAACCCGTAAGCTAATGTATCTCTTGACCACTGGTATACCATTCCACACCTCCTCCGACACCCATACCCAGGTTCTCATCTCTTCTTACTGTATGCTCAGCTGGCAAGGCTCACATGGACATCCTAGAAGGCTTTGCAACTTCGCTATTTACATAAAAGCTTCGTGAGTCCCTTGACGTATCTCCCTGTGAGCTCCTTCTTGCTCTGCGCCTCGATGTAGATGTATTAGGGAGATCCTCTATACCTTCATGGTCAGGAGGAACTCCTGATAAACGAGCTGATCATCGTGACCCACTTATATTCACTTCTGTTAAGAAGACAAAACATACATGACATTTAGTTCACGTGTCGCCACATGAACTGACATAACATTTCACATAAACATCATTCATATGAATAGTAAACACGTGCTGTAATACCCCCTACTAAAACTACATAGAGCCTGAATATGATGTGCTGCTATCATATTATAGTCTTTAGAGCCTATCAAATTGTGTTGTATTATTCTCATGTAATTTATGCATGTTAAAAATTTTCCTTTTAATTAAGTGCCAGTCATATACATTCTAATTTATCAAGTTATCTATTTATTTAGTTATAACACTTACGCTATGTACAAACCGAATACATAAGGTCCATAATTTAAAAACAACACATTTATGTCATTCCTATCGCTGTAGATCCTTGGTCTAGTAATCCTTCCCTTACTACCTTGTACCTGTGTGTGGTCAAAACCAACACGCTAAGCCTATGCTCAATGGGCGTATACTAAACATAATATTAAATCATATGTTACAAATTATATCTCAAAACAGGTAAATATTCATCCATATATTTATTTCCAATTGTTTCATTTCATTAATCATTTTACAAGTAGGATTATGATCCACCAGATTATAATATTTTGCAATATAAGATACCATTATTATATTTCCATTAACCATATTTATCATTCCATTTACATTCAACATTAAGGCCCATAAATATAACAGTAGGATTGACTACTAGTCAAGGGACAATCAAGTAGGTTCGGAATCCACCAATAAGTAAGTAGGGTAAAAACCCACCAAACATGGTTGAATCATGCTTAACTCTTCTTTCTTATCTCTTCACGTCCTAACTGAGTCTTTCATTCAAGGAACCAAGCCATCTCCTTCATTAAGTCGAGTCTTCTCTTATGCCATGACATTACTTCCCATTATTCCATATCTCACCCATGTTCAACTGAGACATTGGAACATGTCTCATGATCATGTCACACGTCTTCTTTTTTCATTCTTGTCATGACCGAACCATCTTTGACCTAAATGACAATTTTATCTCTTCCTCTAAGTTTTGGTTGAGACATTCAATCCCTCCCTAGTCTATCTTTCCATTGAAGCCTTGTTTCCCTTCATTGACCAAGACATAACTTAAACATCTCCCTTATCCGAGATACACCATTGATACAAGACTCTTGGCCAAGCCTTTCCTCCCAAAATTGTGTTTTACTATGCCTCTCTCATCATATGGCCAAAATACATCCTTAGGTTAGTTTATGAGCAAACATTCTTCTTATCTTTAACTTATCTCTTCCTTCTCTAGAATATTCTAAGGTTCATCCATTGCTCTATCATAATTTTTAATCCATTTATAGTTATTTAAATACTCTCTTATTGTGTAACATACTGACATGTCCTTATTTTGTCTTATGGTTTCACAATTTGGGATGTTACATGTGCTCATATACTTAGCATATTCATCATCGCTGCCATGACCTTATTCATTGACTCCCTAATGGACGTGTACACCCTATGACCTTTGCCCTATGACATTCTATAAACATTTAACATTGCATGACTAGGTCCGTTCTTTTGAACCATATGCTTTGACACCAAGTTTGTAACAGCCCGCCTGAGCCAACTTCTACCCGCATTACAATCTGGAACACTTGAAGGTGACTGAAACTCTAACAAGCCATAAACATTAATATATTCCACTAACATGAACATAAACATCAACATTAATCTTCCATAAACATCATTATTAACACGTAGATTCCTGTAAAAGAAAGAATTTTTGGCACAACATTAACTTAAAGAATAATTAAATTCCCAGTACATGTGTCTTATATTATACACATGAACATCAATCTAGTAAGCATAAACATAAGTACCAAAACTTCAAACATAAACATCTTAGCATACATGATATTATAAAAATATATTCATTAACATTTACATATCCTAGGGAAAAAGGTACATAAACTACATCATAGTATCACGTCTGAGCTACCCAGTGTTTTTCGGTACTGTCACATACGCTTATTAGGGCCTAGGAGATTAGGTGTCTAATTAAGTTATAATTGAGAATTTAAATACATGATTTAGGTTATGCATATGATGAGATGTTTGCTTGATATTTATGACATGCCGAAGTATGTTTGAAGTAGTAGGCTATTTGTTTAAATGTGAATATGTATGCGATAAGCAATTGGCATGCAACTAGTATGTGTATAGGTTTCATGAGATATGGTGAACAATTAGGCAAATATAAGTGAGTAATGTGGTACACAAATAATAAAAACATGATCTTTGAAGAACATAATTCCTAGTAGAGAAAAAAGAAACATACAAGTGTGAGATACACTTAGAAGTGGAACAAGAGTATATAAATGAAACTAAGTATACAAGGGTACATATGCATAGATAAATGAATGTATGCAAAGCTACAGTGTTTGAATTAATGGAAGAATGATAATACAAGTGAAAAGATGACAATATACAAAAAAACTAAAGGTAAAAAGAAGGTAGGAAGAAAATTGAACTAAAATGTGAAAGAAGGCAAAATGGTAACTAGCAAAATGAATTTTTACTATGTAAATTATTATTATTATTATTATTATTATTATTATTATTATTATTATTATTATTATTATTATTATTATTATTAAGTTAGTGGACAGAAAATAAAAAATAAAGGGAAAAAAAAGGAAAGTGGAAGAAAAAAACAAAAGAGAAGAGGTGGCCATGGAGGAGGTGGCAACCGAGGTCGAGGTAGAGGTAGACCAACATTGACCAGAGAAGGTGGTAGTCAATTCTTGGTGAATCAGAACCCAACACAAGAGGCTCCAGCTACAGTGTGTACTATGAGGCAACCGGAGGATTTGCAAGCAGCTGACATGGCGATAGGTAAGACCCTGATTTTTGAGTTTATAGCATTAGTATTGTTTGACCTAGGTTCTTCACATTCATATATTAATGTGGGATTAGCAAATAGGTCGGGTAGGAAATGAGAATATTTAGAGTCTGAAAGAGTGGTGTTTAGTCCATTAGGACATGAGGTAAGAGTTAATCGGGTATATAGGGATTGTCCTTTAGTTTTGTATGGGTTACATTCTTGTTAGACTTGATGGAAATGCCATTTAGAGAGTATGATATTATTTTAGGAATGACTTGGTTGTCACGATACCAAGCGATAGTCAATTATAGGCTAAAGACAGTTGAGTTTATAGACCTAAAATATCAGAGAATTAAGATACAGAGATGTAAGCTACCAACAATATTTTCTCTTATTTTAACCATAATTGCCAGGAAATTGATGTTGCAAGGGTGTACGACTTATTTGGCACATGTGACAGACACTAAAGTGGAGACTCCTGAACTCCATAATGTCCCAACAGTATGTGAGTTTTCGGATGTGTTTCCTGATGATTTACCAGGATGACCACCAGTTCGAGAAGTTGAATTTAAGATAGAAGTGATGCCAAGTACAGAGCTGATATCTATTGCACCTTATAGAATGGCTCCTACAAAACTGAAAAAGTTAAAGAACTAGTTACAAGAATTATTGGATAAGGGGTACATTCAACGAGCACCCGTGTTGTTCATGAAGAAGAGATATGGTACAATGTAGATGTGTATCGATTACAGGCAGCTGAACAAGGTGACAGTGAAGAATAGATATCCTTTACCACGAATTGATGATATGTTCGATTAGTTAAAAGATGCTACTATGTTTTCAAAGATTGATTTGAGATCAGGATATTATCAGCATCGGGTGAAAGATAGTAGTATTCCAAAGACAACATTTCGGACTAGATATGTGCATTATGAATTTCTAGTAATGCCATTTGGATTGACTAATGCACCGCAACATTTATGGCTTTGATGAATACAGTATTCATTGATTATCTGGATTAATTCGTGATTATGTTTATTGATGATATTATGGTATATTCATAAACTCGGGAGGAGCATGATAAGCATTTGAGGTTAGTTTTATAGAAATACTTGTTCTAAATACCTAAATCCTAAATCTCTATATTTTTAACTTTAATCATAGTAGGCTTAATATTAAATTTAAAGTCACTAAAATATATATTTTTTCAAATTTAAATCGACCAAATTAAAATACCAACCTAATAGAAAATTTTCCCTTTCTCCAAAGTCCTCTTCCTCTTCTTTTCCTTCTTCTTTTTTTCTTCTTCTGCTTCTTTTTCTTCTTCTTCTTTTTTCTTTTTTTTTTCTTTCTCCTCCTTCTCCATGCCTCCTCTGCTTCTCTCCCTTCTTTTTTTAGTCTTCCTATACCTTTTAATTGTGGACAGAAGTGGTGTGACTTCTGTCCACCTTTATATCTTTATTTATTTATTAGGTGGCTAGGCGACCACCTTTTCCCCTTTTTTTCATTTTCATTTTCATTTTTTTATTTGTTATTGGTTGCCTAATTAGCCACCTCCTTTTTTTTCATTTTTTCTAACTTTTTTTTATTTAATCTTTTTTTTTGCACTGCACTTGTAACATTTCTCTTAATTTCATACTCTAACACATTTTACATAATTTATATTATGCATTTAAACTCTTAATTATAGCCTAATTAGGTACCTAATCTGCTAGGCCCTAATAAGCGTATGTGACATGTAGGGGAAGTTATCAAACTATAATTTCTGGATGGCGCGAGTATCTTTTCTTGGTCATATCATATCTGCAGAGGGTATCTATGTTGATCCAAGCAAAGTAGAAGTAGTACTAAGCTAGCAACCACCTAAGAATGTCAGTGAGGTACGTAGTTTTTTGGGATTGGCAGGTTATTACAGAAGATTTGTGAAAGGATTTTCGATGTTAGCAATCCCATTGATTAGATTGTTGAGGAATGATGTTGCTTTTGAGTGGACAGATCAATGTCAAGCTAGCTTCAACCAATTGAAAGAATGTTTGACACAAGCACCAGTGTTGACTTTGCCTACCCCAGGTACATATTACGTGGTGTATAGTGATGCTTCATAGAATGGGCTTGGATGTGTGTTGATGCAAAATAGGAATGTCATGAACATATTTTAGGGCCTAGAAGATTAGGTACCTAAAATGATGAAATTTGTCAGGACATGAGTAAATGAGGTAAGAAATGAAATTAAGAATTGGAAAATGGAAAAGGAAATTAGGAAAAAAAAAGAAGATGAAAATAGTGAAGTAAATGAAAGTAGTGAAGAAAAAGAAATGTAAAATGAAATAAATGTAGAAATGAATAAATGTGGAAGAAAAAGGAAATAAAAAAAGGAAATAGTAAATGAAAGGAAAAAGTAAAAGAAAATAAAATTAAAAGATAAAAGAAATGAAATTAGTAAAATAAAAATAAGAAAAGAAAATGGAAAAGGGAAAAGTAAATAAAATGAAATAGAAAAAGAAAAAAAAAAGAGGGGAAAAAATATATATATATATATTATGGAAATGAAAAAGGAGACTTAGCAAAAACTAAAAGAGAAAGAGAAAGAGAACAGACGGGAGAAGAAAGGCAACGGGAGAGAAAGGAGAAGAGAGGAAAGAGGAAGAGAAGGAAAGAAGAAGAAGAGGAAAAGGGAAGAAGAATCAAATTAATGTTAGTTCTACATAAACTTGTAGTGCTTTTGATGGAAAAAGGGGATATTAGGGTTAAAGTTAAATTTAACCTAGAATCTGGAAAACAATTTGTGATGATTAAAACATGTGTTTTGGACTTGAATCAAAGTATTAAAGATGAAAGAAGTGAGAAAATAATTAAAAGAGTGAAATCTGGAAATCTGGCTGCATGAACAGTAACCTTGTGTCACTGTTCCTGAGGAATAAATGAAGTCCAAAACTGATAAATGATATACCAGTAGAAAGCCTAGAATGTTAGCTACAAATGTCTAGAATGCCATTTTGTGAAATTAAATCATTTGATGCATCAAAAAGTGGGAAGAATAGACAAAGGTCAAAACTGCTAGTTTTGAAATTTCAAAACAGAGCAGTTATTGTTTTAAGTGATTTGAAGGCCATAATGAAGAGATAAAGTTATGAAATTTGGCATGAACTTGGTTAGAATGTTAGCTAAAAGTTTTGTGTTTAGAACTTTGGTCAAAATAGAACCTAAAAGGGTGAAAAAGGGGTAAATAATTCTGCAGCAAGTCTGAAGAAAAGGACATGGTGAGTTTGGTACTCCATTTGAGTCCAAATGACCTGGAAATTTGAGAGGGCATTTGTTAATATGGTATAGAATTTCAGTTAAAATTTGGGACTAAAATGAGTTGAGTAGGTGGAGAAATGAATTGAAAACATCAAGTGTTAGGAAAGAGAGATATAAAATCAGGTATAGAACTTAAATTGGTAGAAAGTGGCTCAAA
>CAOGCB011670412.1:0-11827 GCA_948266635.1 Cnidoscolus chayamansa | reverse complement strand
TTTAGGCGCCGTTGTCGCTGTTTCTGTTGTTTCTACACAGATGCTTGAATACTTTTGAGATTCCCAATTATTTTTAATTATTTGTTATTTTGAGGTTTTGAAATGGATTTATCACAAGCTCAATAAGGTCTGTCGCTTGGGTTCACTCACACTCGTTCTTGAATCCTATTCCGTTGCAGTTATTTTACCATAAGGAGGAAAACCCAGTGGAGAAAGATGAAAATCAGTCGGAAGAAGAAGAGATTTAGCATTTTGGGTCATCTATGTGTATAAAGAGGCAAATAGATGGCCAACCATCGTCCTCCATTGTCACAATCACCTAACCCTCCAAATCGAGTCACCACGGAACCGGGACTTGAGTATCGACGAGCCATAGTGCGAGGCTGAGGAAACCAATCTCTTCCCCTGTCAAACCAAGAAATCATGAAATTATGGAAAACGAGAAGCAGAGGCAGCGAAAGAAGTCGAACCTATAGCATCGGAGAATTTGTTCGCGGTGTGGGGATGGATGCTCTCGGTAGCCGCTTGACGAATATGTACCCGGAGGGACGTCCGGAACGAGATAGTAGACTGGTAATCAATATATGGACCAAATTGAATCGCTGGGCTTGATCCTCATAAATGCGGCGTATATGCAGCCATAATCATGTATATCCGCAAATTTTGCTGTTTACACGGGGCTTTTACTACCTGGGGATCTGATTTTGGGCTTACCTTCTGGGGGACATTTGAGCCATGTATATTGGAATTGGATATTATACGACAGGAAAAAGGTGTCTGCTTCGTCTATTTTCTTTGAGAGTTTGCCCTACAAAGTGAATCCACAAACTGGGCATGTTGATTATAATAAGATGGAGGTAAGGCGTTGGATTTTAAACCCAAGATACTAATTTGTGGTGGAAATTCATACCCCACTGGACGGGATTACGCTAGGTTTATGCAAGTTGCAGATAAGATCGGAACAGTCTTGATGTGTAACATGGCTCATGTTAGCGGCATTGTTGTGGCTAAGGTTTGAAATTATTTTAATTTGATTATTCATTAATTTGGAGATTTTGATTTGTGTTGTTCAAGCTTCATTTATGAACCTGTGATTGCGATCTCTAAGTTGGTTTTTGAATCTTTCAAAAGAAAAAGCAAATTAATTGGCACTGAATTGGTGACTTGGTTGGTTTGTTTCTTTATTTTCCGTGTGAGACTAGAAAGTATATCAAATTATGGTAGTTGGTTATTAGAGCATTGTTTCGTTTAGTTCGTGTTATTTTCTTTCTAGTTGGTTTATAATTTAGCACTAATGTCATTAATGATCGATTGATCTGCTTGCTTTTTAATTTTCAAAGATATAGCCTATTTAACAACTCTTAAGCTCTCTACATAGATGTAATTGCGTGAAATGGAATTGAGGCTATTGCTGCTTAAAGGTTTCAAGATGCATTAAATAAAGGTAGAATTACTATTTAGTTTCTTTGATCTAGTGTAACTAATTATTTAGTCACTGTGATTTTAAAAAGTATAACATTAATTATTGAGTCCCTACCTTTTCAAACCTTTAACTATTATTTAGTCCTTTCATTTATTTAACTATTAGTAAAGTATGAAATGACTAAAATACCATTATTTTAAATTAGTTACTTAGTGTATGTAATTTCACTATTTAATTGCTTAGTTCTTATTTCAAAATCGCAACTATTTAGTCTTTATAATTTTAAAATCACAACTATTTAATCTCTATAATTTCAAAATAATAACTATTTAATCCATGAAATTAATGGAATGAACTAAATAATTAAAGTTTTGAAAAGGCGGAGACTATTTAGTGTATTTTTTTAAAAAAGAGGGACCAAATAGTTAGTTTCAATAACCATAGAGACTAAATAGTAATTCTCACTTGAATAAATAAACATTCAAGGAGTTCACTGAAATTCGCAAGTCAAGACTAGTAAATGAATGAGCATAAATACATCAAATAAAAATATGGACATGATTTGTTTATGATAAGAGTGAAGAACTAAAATAAAATGGAGACAAGTAGAGAAGAGGAACTCGTATTGATTTTCACAATTAAGGCAATACAACATATCAATCTCCTTGAGCACAATATAATGGAGACTTTGCAATTCACATATTCAATACTAGCAAAAGAACTAAAAAACATAATTGCAGCAAGAACTATCTCTCCTTCCCAGCCATAAAGCTGTTAATTGATTGAACTTCCTCACATGTGTCTTCCTCTCTTCTTGGTTTCGTTTGTAGCTTCTTTAGTGCAGCTGCTGTGAATTTTTTTACACGAAGAGTGTACAGGTCGCCCTTTTCTGTAATTTTTTTCTGACCAGCTTGGCTCCTCCACCCGTATTATTTCTGGCTCCTTGTTTCCAGACACTCCTTTCTTCTTTCTTCAAAATTACACCGAGTCCTCCTCAGCTTATGTATTTCTCTGGTGATGCCACCTTCTGAGGCTGGTTCATAATAGTATATTTAAACCAATTTTAGTAGCATATGCACGACATAATTGAGATTTAAGTATCTAATTCTAGACTTATCAAGAACATATATTTTGTCCTTTTAGGCACTTGGATTTTGAGTTTCAAGTTTTGGTCCTCCTATTGTTATGGATACTAATATTGCAGTGAGAATAAGTCAGCTAATTTCATGTATCAAGAGTTTTGAAAGAAAGAATGCCAACAATAATGATAAATAATGATTGAAGAAGTGCATGATTGTGATTTTAGGATTTAAATGGTAGCCTGGGTAGAATGTTAGAGGTCGATTATTGAGAAATGGCCTTCTAGTGATGTTAGAGAAATGGTGAAATAATTCAGCTCAATCTAGAGACTGGTATCAGGCTACTGGTTTATTGTGTTGAACTTGCATTTATCAGAAATTTGAATCTTGTTTTGGACCAAAATATTAAGTCATGTTGGCGTGACTATTTATTTTCCCCATGATCTTTCCAACATTTTTGTCTTATTTTTTGTCAGTTGTACTGATTGAATTGAATATTGATTGTCATTTAATATTGCAATTGCTTCAATGGTTTCTTTTGTATTGAGTGTATGCAATTGAATTTATGTTCTTTCACTTGCTTTACATTTTTTTTTAAATTTCTTCATATGCATATTTAGAAATGAACAATGTTTTTGTTGAGAAGACTTCCTACCAAAAAGAGGAGAGAAAGATTAAGTCCAAGTGCTCATAAAGCAGACACTCATTTGCAATCATATTTTGCTTCTTTTTTCTTATGATAATGTATGCAGTTTTCTTTTGCATGAGGTGTACAAGTCCATTTGATTATTGTGGTGTTGTAACTTCGACCACTCTTCACAAAAAATTTTCAAGGTCCCAGAGGAGGAATTATTTTTTATTGGAAGAAAGGGCCAAAATCAAGGAAACAGAGCATGCATCTTAGTCACAGTAATTGCGGTAGCCATTATAATTTTGAAGAAAAGATAAACTTTGAAGTTCATCTATCGTTACAAGTTGGTCCTCACAATAATCACATTGCTGCTCTTGCCATAGCCTTAAAACAAGTAGCTACTCCAGAGTGCAAAGCATACATCAACAAGTAAAGAAAAATGCACAGGTTCTGCATCTGCCTTGTGAGAAGAAAATTAAGATTGGTGACTGGGGGTACTTGTTGCTATGGGATCTAGCTGCTCTAGGCTTGGCAGGTAGTGTAACATATGATTATGAATATATGCATTTGCATGTATGGGTGTGTTTTTTTTTTTTTTTTGGAAAGCTCAGCAGTTGTTGTCCAAAATTCCATACTTACAGAAATGAAAGTGATTGCAATTCCTCCCTGTGTGAAACTTAGTGTAATTTTTTAGAAGGGGTAAGAGGGGTGGGGCCGTGAGGGGGTGTAGAGTAGCTGAAGAGTGAAGTCCAATGACGTATATGTATTTAACATATGGGATTGGTTTTTTTCTAGTTTTCAGATTTCCCAGATAGATGAAGTTTAGCTGGTTAGATTTAATTGCAAGTGAAGAAAATGAATTCATAAAACAGCAGATGTGCTTTACCTGGAAAATGCTATGACAAGTCCCTTTCTTGGTCACATAAAAAACTTCATTCTTGAAGCAATATTTTGTGTCTGTGGTGGAAGATTGCATTTGACATTTTTATCCATTTTTCTCTCTTTAAGTTGTATTAATGAGACCTGTTCAACCCATGTGGTAGACCACAAAGTGGTTGTAGCAATTTTTATTCAGTAGCTGATAACTTTGGGAGTCCACACGCCTCAACTGTATATGATTGCTATTTATTATATGGATGCTATATTTTTGAGATGCTGTGGATATCCAGACCAAATGCATGTGAGTAACTATGTGATCATTATTTATTATTCTGATGCTTTATTTTTTAAATGTTTTTGGCTATTGAGATCAAGTTAATTTCAGTAACTATATGATATCTTGAGATTTTTGTTTTTCCTTTGTCGTTTTCTCTGTCTCTGTTTTTTCAATCTCTTCATTTACCGCTTTAAAAGTATTACCAGATTTATTTCTTTTGCTTAAAAAGATTCATCAGATTTTCGAAATTAGAAGATAATTATTCATTATGACAAGCAAAACATTTACTTCATATTTTAGTTCCAATAATCAAAATGCTACAGTTTTCAACATTAGAATTTAGTGTTACGTTACTTCTTGAGACACGAGTTCTTGCCTCTACCTATATCATTTGAGGTTCATTCTGGTTGACATGCTTTTTGTTTGATTTATTTCCCTTATCAAAAGATTTAGTATCATGTTTATGATGTGCCAGCATGAGCCTGGCACTGAGGATACATGAGGTTGAGTAATTTATTTAAGGATAAATATATGAACCTTGAATTAGGGAAAGATAACTTGGATGCAATCATGTATCGTGAATCATGATAAGAACAGGGGTTAGAGATTTAGAAATGTACAGAAACTACTCTTCTATTCCAACTAAGTCAATTTTTGTTTCTGGAATATCATTCTTTCTTCCTTTTGCTTCATCCTACTATAAATAATTTATTGCGACATTAGCATTAATAGATATATTCTGTCTTACCTTTTGAAGATAAACATGATAAGGTTGATTTTCAGTATGGGCCCAGGCAATGATGACAGAACTCGAATTGACTGTTATGTTAATCAAAGAAGGAAAAGAAGTTTAGGGTCCATGAATCAAACAAAACATAGTGTGCATGTATTCTTTCAGACACTGCTCTAGATTGTTGTCTTGTTTGATTACTAATTCCACTTTCAATTACTCTTTATGTTGCCATAGGACACTAATTCTAGATTTTGGCTTTAGCTGTACAAATCTTATTGTTGAACCTCTTAAAGTAGCAGAGTATTAATGACAATTGAATAGGATAACCATTGTTAATCTTGTGAGTGTACATCCTATGTGCATGCATGGATATCACTGTTTTTGGTCCTGTACGTTTTTTTTCCCATTTAAAAGTTATCAATCAGAATATACTGCATCTTTTTGTGTTTATGCAGTGTCCGTATTCTGCTTAACAACAATGTTAATTTTCTTATTTCCAGGCGAGATCTATGAGAAAGTATGTGAGATGTGCCTCATCACTCTAAATAGAAGTTCCATCTTTTTTGACAATGGTGCTCTATTTCTTGGGGGAGTGAGATGGGTATTTTGTAATCTCTCATCATATTACAATTTACCAAGTTGCAACTATTTTAGAGTTTTATGGGCAGCAAATAGGAGATCTGACATTAAATGGTGGGGGCTAGTACAGTCTTTGATTATTCTTGAATGGGTCTGGTTTCCTAAATTTTGAATTAGTCAGTTATAATTTACTCATCCTCAATGCAAATATATGGCTTGTAGGTGAAGTAAAAATTCCTTAGTCAATTTCTGAATCGTCTATATTTCTGATCTCTTTCAGGGTCTCCTGCTATGATATGAAGAGGCTGTTTAGAGGGCGATTTTGAAACTATTGCTACTTTCTTCTTAGGGCAGCACAGATAACGTGTCCAATACAGAGGGAACATGGGAAATTCCAGATAGATTTTTCTGGAGTCTTCAAACAATAGAGATATTGTTGAGGTCCAAAACTGGGTAGAGACTTTTTCTTTCCAGTTTGCAGTGCCAGAGTTGACTCTTGAATATGGGAAGAGGCGACTTGAATGCATCATTTGGTGGCTTCCTGCTATCTGTATGGTAACCTACCCATTTTTTCCGAATAATATAGTATTTCATTCATGTCATGTAAATTACAAATATAGGCTAGTCTTCAGGATTTGTTGAGAGACTAGCATTTTCAATTTTGGAACAGTATTTTCCTGATTTTGTAAAGCTTACGAGAATCAGTAAAAATATATGCATCTAGTAGGAGGAATAGAATGTAATGTAATCTATCAATAGAAACACAATAAAAATGTGATCACTTTACGTCCTACTAAACATGCCTTTTTCTGACTATATGTTTCCTCAGGTTCTTGTTCTCATTTTGCAACCTATAATGTGCCTTGCTAAACATGCAAGTTTCAGAGGAAAAAAAGGGTTAAACATGCTAGAGGTGTGAATTATCTGCTTACTGCTTAGTGAGAAAAACTGTATTGGTGTTCCCTTTATTATGGCCAAGATGCAGAGTCCTCAGGTAATGGGCTGGAGCACGATGCATATGATTTTTCAGTGAATGTCTCGTGCTGCATGATTGTCCTTGTTCTTTGCTTTATTGCTGTTAAACAAAGGTACTTCATATTTTATGTTCCTGGATAATTGATTTGCTGTTACTAGAATATTAATTATGTGTATTACAAAAATCAGCTCTCCATGCAAAGCAAAATAAAAGAGGTGGGAGGTGGAATTTGGTGTTTGGACATTAGTTGGTGTCATTTTTTTTTTCACTTTAGCAGTGTTTTTTCACTTTTCAAATCTTGTTGGATTATGGAAGAACATGATTGCTGCTGATAATTAAAGGCTTCGTCCAGTGCTTTAATGAGCAATGATAATTCACAGTAAGCTCTGCCCACAGCTTCGTTGAAATGCAACTTCAATGCGAAAATTTTCTGCTTCTAGTGCAGTTGGCTACCTTTATTTATTCATTTAGATTTTGTATTCATGTCATGAATTTTCAGCAAAAAGCCCGAGACGACTCCTTTAATTTTCTGCATTTCATATTTCCCCTAGACCTTACCTCGACTCCAAAGGAGGAGAAAATGGCAACATAATATAATTATCAAAAAGAAAGGAAGAGACACAAGAGACATGTCAGGAAGAGAGAGAGAAGAATTGATGAGAAGCTTTCATCGTCAACTCCATTGCTTTCAGATTGAACTGAATAAGACAAAAGCTTCTCTTCTTCCAGGGGGCAAAAGCAAATGGGTTTGCTTTTGAAATAAAAGCTAAAACCAGGAATCTCACACTACTCACCTACGCTTCTTTAGCCACCCTTCTCCATCATTCTTTCACAACTGGAATGATTAGTCGTTTGCTGTAACAATTCACAAGTGTAGACCTCGTTTCTCTCTCTTTGTATATATACTATATACATATATACAAAGTGGAACAGGAGGGAAACCACTTTGAATTATAAAAATAAAATAAATAATTAAAAATGCCAAGATAAAATCTACAACCCTATATGTAAAAAAAAAAACAAGAAGCTTCTATTCCTTTTTCTCAATTATAATTAATAAATGGGTTCATGTCCAAAGAGGAACAGCTCGGCCATGCCATGCCTACTGCAATGAATATCCCTCAAATTGGAAGTCTTCTCTTCTCCAACCCACAATTTCTGTTTCTTCTTTGTTTAATTTTTCATCTTAAGGGTTTTCACAGAAAATCTTAGCTGTAGCAATGAACAGAACCATGGGAGGGAAAATAAATAAACAAAAGAAAAATAAAAGTAAATGAAATAAAAAAGAAAAAAAGAAAAAGAAAAAAAAGGAGAGAATGAGTTAGAAGGCAACCACCCAACATCTGCTGTGCTGCTTCTTCTACCTTGTATTTTTATATATATTTTCACCCTCAGTTTCTACCTATGACTGCAGAAGTCCAAAAGCTTCTTCCTCCCTTCAACGATCTCATCAAAGAAATCATCAAGCTGGCCAACAATATTCTCAGCCCCAGATCTCAACACTCCAAAACACCCTCTCAAATTCTCCACTCTTTCCCTTATCTCCACCTCTGTTTCCCAATCCACCACCACTCCTTGTCCACACCTCTTCTCCAGCTCTCCTCTCAGCTCCTCCATTGCCATCTTTGATCTCCTCAATTCATACAGTAATATCCCTGGTCTTCCATTTATCTGGTTTATCTCTCCTGCTACCCTTTGCTGCAATCTTGCTGTTGAGATCATGAATGCTGATCCAAAAAATAGACATCCTTCATACCCTCCTCTCAGAAAGCTTGATTCTGGCCAGCAATACACCAGCCCATATAGCAGGATCATTAGAAGCAATGAGCTTACGTTTCTCATTGCATACAGAACCCCTCGAAACCCATTGAAACCGTTCAGTTTCGATTCAATTGACACCTTCTCATCGAACCGCAAAGACAGTGGTTGGATTCTTGTTTCCATTAGAGCTCTGTTCTCCTCCTCCAGTCCCGCTGCTTCTCTTCGACACCCAGATATTGCCCGTATTACCTGTTTCGAGAATTCAATTTCAACTCATTGTTAGTTGCATAATTTCTTTCTTTCTTTCTTTCTTTCTTTCTTTTAATCTATCCAATAAAGAATCAAGAAATGATGAACCTGGCGAGATAGCTGGGTACTAAGACGGCGATGGTTGTCAAGAGAAGAAGTGATATTGAATCCAGCTGAGTAGTAGTTTTCAATTCCAGATATCCCTGATTTGAGGACATGGCATGCCTCCCATAGCTTAGAACTCTCGTCCATGTACTCATCTAGCCACTTATCTCCCACAGGCAAATGAAGTTTTTGGACCAGTAAGGTCAACTGGGAATGGAAAGATCTTAACAAAGAAAGAACCCTTTGAAGGAATTGAATTGACATGAAGTTGTTAGAGAGATAAACACGTTCAAGATCATCGATCCCTCGAGTGAGGAAGGAATAGAAACCATTGACAGAATTTGTTGAGGAAGGATCCATTATAGAGAGGAACTCGGGGATGGTAATATATAAGAGAGGAAGGAGGAGAGAAAAGGTTGTAAAGAAGGTTGATATTTAAACTGAGAGAAGAGAGGCATAAGAGAAAGGGAAAAAGAAAAAGAGGAGGGAGAGGGAATGGCTTAGAAGCTCAGGTTTCTAAGATTGAAAAGGATTGTTGGGAGCAATGATGGGTGTTTCCTATAGAGGGGAAAGGATGATTGGTAATATGCCATTTTCATTGTTTAATGGGCAGAAAGGAAGAGAAAAAAGGAAAATCAAAATAATAACAAAGGAAAATCAGAGCTGGGAAAACAATAAAGAAAAAAAAAACATACCCAAAAGGAGATTAAAGATAAAAGAGAGATAAAGAAAGAGAAAGAGAAAGAAAGATTAGCAAAGACATGAACACTTTTCAATGAGCTTCCTTCCAATTTCTTGCTTTTGTGTGTTTCTTTTTCTTTTACCTTCCCAACCCATGAAACTACTCTCATTGTATGAAGATGTAATATTATTATTATTATTAAATGGGTCCAAGTGGTATGCTAATGGTAATGCTAATTAATTGCTAATATTAATATTATTTGGCAAATGTTGTATGATGATAGAGTGAGGTTATTGAGTTGTAAGAGTTTGACTGTATTGTTGACTGAGATTCTGCTTCTACACAACTTTCTATTTCTTTCTTTCTTTCTTTCTATCTATCTTTGTTTCCATTTAGATACAAAGTCTTCCCTTTTGATTTGAATGCTCTCTTTGGCTTCTTCTTCTTCTTCTCACTTTGATATTTTTCTTTCTTTTTCAACCCTTAAAATTAAGTATTTTTAAACGGTTTTAATGATATATTCTTCATCTCACTTTGATGCATTGATTGTTTTTGAACAAATTTCAATTTTTATTTTTTTTAATCACATGAACTAATCTTCTTGATTGTTGCACTTTCTTTTTTCAAAAGGGAAGGAATCTGAATGATGAGGTTGTTTGTTTACGTGTTTTGTGACCTTGTACTATTCCAAAATAATAATAATAATGAAAAAAAGTCTTTTTAGGCCTTCAATATTATAGTTTTCACTTTTTCTTTTGCATACCCTCTCCCTCAGAATCATACATTTTCCACATAAATTAATCCATTCATTTGATATAGAGGTTTTTAGGACCCATCAAACGGCGGATCAAAAGAAGATTTCTGTGATTCTTTGATGAAAATCATCCACATTTTTTGCATTTGACCAAATGGGTTTCTAATGATTAATAGGTCCTAGTTGGTAATCAAGGGCAATAGAATGTTTAAAGTTGTGGGGGAGTATTTCTTCTTTATTCCCTTAGGTGCCATTATATAATAGCTCGTTTCACCCCTTGTCCCTATTCTTTAATGGCCTATGTTTATTCATAAGATTGTCCCTTTTTTTTGAGTTGGGATGGTGGGGGACCATGAAATCTTCTTATTTATATTGGGATTTTTTTATTTATACATGTTTCATTTCATGAAATTTGTATTACAAGGGTGCTCGTGGGTTTTTGAAGAATGGGACATTTTGACACAATAGAGTATGTTGGTCTTTAAAGATTTCATTGGAAAGTGAAGACTAATTCCAATCCAAGGTCCTTTTTGGGCACCCTCCCCTTCCCTTTCTCTTTAGTCTATAGGGCACTCCACCTAATTGTAACTTGTAAATATGATAAGGTTGCCCCCTCTATAATTAGATATATTGTTCCTTCCCCAATTAATATAGGAATAATTGTATTTTCTTTTTTGTGGTGCCCCTTTACAAATATGTGTATGTATAGGGCCCTTCATTTATGTATTGAAAAATAGCAAAGTCTCCTTCATTTGCCTTGATAGCCCCAGTCTTGTCCATGGTTTATGAGGTTGTTCTTGAGCCATTTTGACTTGTCGGCATCAATTTGATCTCAATTCTCCAAACTATCTCACCATGTTAACATGGATAAAAATATGTTAAATCCGAGCAATGTTAATTATTGAAAAATAACCCTTTTTAAATTTATAATTGTTCCTTTCAATAATGTAATTTTTTTTTTGAAAAATTGAATATTTTTTCACATTAATAATTATGATGGTATAGAGACTTACCATAATCTACTGGGTTAGATGTCCTTTGTTTTGTTTGTCCTCCATCATGCTAGCTCACTACAGGCAAACTGGCCTACATGATTGGATTAACATATGCAAGTGATAATGATTAAACCAAGAATGTGAGCAAAAATGCAAAACCTATCTCAAAATGTAAGAGCTTCCCATTGTTCCCAAGCAACCAAAAAGTGCTTCTGAATATGAATATGTTGAGGAGAAGCAAATGCTGAGTATGGAGTTGGGATGTGGGGAGTGGGAAGAGAGCTGCTTGGTTATCTATGGCAGAAGCTGGACATTGTCACAAAAATGGTGTAAGTTACATGCTAAATTCATCCCCTTTAACTGAGAAATAAGCGACACAAAATGGGAATGCATTCATAGCAGTGGTGGGGAAGCTTTCAGAGCAAAAGTTTACAATGACCTGCCCTGTAAAACTAAGGTCAGCCCTTGTGTAGGGTCATCCACATCTATATCATTCATTGGAAAGTAAAAAGTAAAAAAAAGAAAAAGAAAAAGAAAAATTGATGGGTAGAGTTGCTGATTCATGGGCATCACTTTCATCACATCATGTTGTTTTTACCCTAGAAATCCCTTATTGGGGAATGTATCATTTTCTTCTTAATGGCATTAGAGAAATATACAACTGGATGGTCCTATGCCCTTTTAACATGTGAAAATGATACAAA
>CAOGCB011668935.1:0-14895 GCA_948266635.1 Cnidoscolus chayamansa | reverse complement strand
GAACGGGTTAACCGGCGGTTAACTCGGGAACCGGCAAGGGGCGTCACAAGGCCTTCATTTATAATCTTTTTTTTCCATTTAAGTTAGGGTTACATATATTTACCAAAAATGTCTAAATAAATTCTAGAAATTTTATCTTATAAATTTCTAGGTACATTTTTAATATTATTTAACTACCTAAATTTTTTTTATCATCTTAAATTTTATTCCACACATTTAAATATTTTATGTAAAATTTTTATTCAAAATTTCCATCCAAAATTTCTGCCCAGAATTTTTAAATTGGTCCTTATGGTAATTTACAACTTGGTTCTAAGTTCTTTATGATTTAGTCATTTTGGTCCATAATTTCATTTTTATTTATAAATTAAAATATTTTATGTTTAATACCTACTAAAATTCCTATTCAATATACTGCTCAGTATTTATAATTGAGCTCTTAAGGCAATTTACAATTTGCTCCTAAATTTCTACAATTTTTCATTTTACTCCCTATTTTTTACCGATTTTTATTTACACAAATTTTTAGGTTCTATTTGTTTGAATCTAAACCATAAAATTTCCAAACCTACTGTTCTAAAAATATTTTTCATTATTTCAGTTTTGGTCCTTATGGAAAATTTCATTTTGGTCCTTAGTTTTTCTCAAATGGTCAATTTTCATCATTTAAGTAAAAATTTCAGTTTTTTTGTTCTTGTAAACCAAGTCCTTTTAATTAACTTATGTCCATATATCTACTGTGTATATTCATTTTTAAATTTATACATTCAGTCCTTAATGAAAATTTCACAAGATATATATATATATATTTTGTCCAAGTAGGTCCATGTCCACCATTGGTCATCTTTGTTTTTATTACTACAAATTTAGTCCTTTTCATGGGGATTTGATCCTCTATTTTTTTTATCAATTCATCCATATATATACAATCATTCTCATACAACTACATTTACTTTTTTTTCACATAAAATACAGCCATATAAACCATCCCAAAATCACTCAAAATCAACATGCAATCACATTATTTCATGTATAGCACCTAACCCCTTGTAGAGCTGATTTTTCCTCTTTGTTTTGGGGTCCTTTAGGCCTTGGTTTCCTTGTCAAAATTCTGTCCAAATGGTGTTTGGATAGTCCTTGATTTTCCCTTGGTGGGAAGACACCAAAACTACAAAAAGAAGCTTTGGATCATGACATGCATGATCATCAAAGAAGGGAAAACTTACTCAACTTTGGGATAAGTTTTACTAACCTTTCCTTGAGCTTTTCCTTATCCAAATGTGGTGATCTTCTCTTCTTCAAAAGCTGAAAAGAAAATAGAGGGAGAAGGAGTTTTGATCACCTTGTAAATGGGTGGATCTCACTCACTTTGGTCTCCAAATTATGGGTTTTACTTCCCTTTCTGGTCTAGTTTACTTGGGGTTTAAAAGGGAAGACATGCAAGGTGGTTTGAGTGGAGAAAAGAGGAGAAGAAGGACATCTTGGAGTGGGGAAGGAGAAGTGCTGGAAATTTCCTTTCAAATGAGCCATTTAATCCCATTTTCATCACTTATATACTAACTCACTTCTCCTTGGGCTGGGCTGGATTTTTAACTTAAGTTTAGACCTAAATTGGAGCCCAAATTCAAGCCTTGGCCGGTGATGCATGCTCTAAACACTCTAAAAGAATGGCGAGTGTACCAATCAAGTAATATAATGGATTCTTAATGAGTCTGAGTATCGATTCACAGGGACAGACAACGTTACAATTTCTATTGAATTTCAGACAATGAAATTTAAGAATAATAAAAATAAAATAAATGGAGAAAGTATTATAGGTGATGAATTGTTAACTGGAACTTATTAATTTTAAATTACCAATTCAACTTACAAATCAAATTATTAATCTGTGAATTATCAATATACAAATGGTCAAGAGTATCTATCCTCCATAAATCTCATATGGTGATGCATTAAATATGCGAATTGATCTAGATGACGAGTTTAATAATTAACCCAAGTATCCTACCAGGAAATAGTACTCATATTTATCTCAACCCCTACCCTAGAAATGTTAAGAAAAACATGCATAAAATAAAATCATGGATTCTCCTATCCGGAAACATTCTAGTCCTAATATTCAATTAACTAGCCACTGACAATAATTAAATAAATATTAGTCAATAATTTTACTAATAATCATAACTCCCAAATAAATAGATCCATGTAACCAATTAGCTACCATCAATAATTAAATAACAAGTATCTATTTTATTCAAAAATTAAGCATTAGGCATAAATAAAATAATTGAATCTAGAATCAAATTACATAAATAATTCAATGGCCCATATTCAATTTAGGGATTCAAGAACTCTTAACAAAAATATCTACTCCATAATCAATTTAATGAAACTGGAAAGAAATAGTAAAGTTAAGAACATGTTTACAACTTTGGAGAGGAAAAATGACTCAATGATGAAACCCAAAGTTTCTCTCCAAAAGGATCTTCAAATCTGCAGGTAGAGTAATCTGAACTACAAAGATTATTGATCTTCACGAATAATTTCTTCAATCTTCAAAAGAATAGGCCCAAAACTCCTTGATTTTTCCTTTTTCTCCCTCTTTCTATCACAAATTTTAGTAATATTCTCGGCTCCCCTCCCGATTCTCCCCAAACAAAGTCTAGAGTTGCGTTTAAAATTAGTTTCTAGGACATTACACATGGTCGTGTGAACATTACACACGGCCGTGTGCCCTTCAAAAATGGTGACATTTTACTGTTTGTTTAAAGAAAATCAAGCACAAGCCCTTATGATCTACATACACGCCAGTGTTATAAAGCGCACGCCCGTGTGACATGTAGACGCGCCCGTGTGACATGTAGACACGCTTATGTGTGAGTGAAAAATGTATCCTTTGTTCAATTAGCCTCCATTAAGCTGCTTGGTACTTAAAAAGTCTTGAAAACTCATAAAAATTCGTCAAAGCAAACCCCGAACTTTAATAGTTCGGTTTTATATAAATAAAATTTAAAATAACACAAATTAACACACAAAATCAACCTAAAACATGTATATAAGTAATATATAATTGACACTTATCAGCCGGCCTCCTCTTCATGGGTTTCGGTCCAGCCCATTTCCTTATCTTGATCCATTTATTTTCAGCTTTTGGACATATCTATTTGTTTAATTATTTTTTCCCACTTAAGATTTGTTTTAGACAAAGTTCAAAACATGAAATTTGTAGCCAACATTCTAAATAAAATTCATGTAAAATTTCATAATTTTATCTAGTTATTAAGGCTTTCAAATAAAAATAAAACGGATTGTCTTATGCTGAAATTTCAGTAATCAGGCAGTTTCGACCTTTATTTATTCTTTACTATATTTTCATGCCTCAAACGATAGAATTTGCTAAAATGGTATTCTGAATAATTATAGCTAACATTCATAGCTTTCTATTGGTATATTATTTATTATTTTTAGACATCAATTGATTCTCCAAAATATGAATACAATATGGACGTTTTCACTATTTTCATGTCATGTTTTACACTTCATTTTATTTTTCACTATCATGTTTATAATTATTTTTACATAAAATATTAAATTAAGAATTCATTTATGACAAAAATATTCTCCATTAAATCATCTATTCATACTTTTGATATCACACACAAATTTCAGGATGTTAGAAATATAATCATAATTTGTACTTGATATAAACATAGAATTGAAATTTTACTATTGGTCTTAATATAATGTGATGATTTATTATTGTTTATCTAATTGTATGCATAATTGGATATAGAGCAGCACACCTTATCCAGGCCTTCCATGATTCAGGTAGGGGCTGTTACGATATATCTTTATGAGTGAAGACACATATCATATTGAACAAAAGAAATTTTATATTAATAGGTCATATATTCAAAATTTATATATTATTTGTGTTTCAAAGAGATATAATAAAGAAATATCAAGTATAATTTATTTTATATTCAAAATTTATATATTATTTCTTCATATGGCATACATACCATATCAAGGCAAAAAAATTTAGTTAAGTGTAATATGTCTAATATTCAAATTTGATATATCATCTCTAGGTGGGGCATCTGTGAAGCACACATACTATAATAAATTAAAGAAATTTTATGTATAATATATTTTATATTTAAAATTCATATATCGTTGCATACACATAAACAATATTAAGCAAACACCAATCAAATTTTGAAGGCAAATCATTCACATAGCATGTAATAGAATTTGGAAGAAACAATTTGGATTTTTTACTATCATGACTCTAAATAAAGCCAATCGTCATATACTTATATTCAAAAAGACCTTTTCCTTTTTCTTTTTCATCACCATAAAATATAATGCCCATAAAAAATGAATATTTTACCAAATGAAACTTAGGCTCAATTAGAAAATGTTATGCCCTATTTACTACATCTCATCTCACAACTATTAGATCTTTATAAATAGTAATCCATCATTGCATCAAAAACACACAAAAAGAAATAAGAAGCTCTAGCTCTTTTATTAGAATAATAACATTTATTAAGAATGAACCTTTAACAATTAAATGTTCAATTCTACTACATCCCCATCCACATTTTTGCCAACCAGCACTCTTGACTGACAAGAGTACTCAATCTTTATGGTTATATACCATTGTCATGAGTCTCAACACTGACTGCTTTTTGGTTAATAACATTAAGATCAACGGCTTCAGTAATCTTTCCCCTGGAGGATCCAAATGCATTAGAAGTTTAGATTGAAAGCTCCTCAAGTCGCTTGAATATATTCCCCTTGGCTTTCTCCTTCAAAGCCTTCATCCACTTCAGCTCATTCAAGTTGAGTTCCTCGGTTGGTTTATCCAATAATAGGTTTCCCTATACTGTCTCATTCGCTCTAGTTCCTCTCTTTGCTTCTTCTCAGCTTGCAGTTTTTTGCATGCATTTGAATATTTCTTCTTAAGCTTGTAAACAGTACCCTCGTGCTCAACCATATGCAGAGCAAAAGTCAAGATCTAGATTCATTGGGTTAGTAAGCCTCTCAAAAATAGCTTCATAGCAGGGATGACCAACAGGGAAGGCTTTGCTATTAAAGAAAAAGGCAACAAGTGCAATTTCAAACGCACACACAGTACAAAGTTCACTAGCATTCTTCATGATGTCAAATATATGCTTTCAACGAGAACCCTGTAGAGCATTATCTCCCATAGTCATCTTTGTGTTAGTCTTGTTTGGACCTATGCTCACAACTACTGCCACAAAATAATTAAGAGTAATGCTAAATAGCTCAATTTGAGCAGCTTAAAAAGTAATAAAATATTTTTTTACCCTTACATCATGATTAACTTAACAGTAAGTTCTATATTCTTATGTAGATAAAGTTCTAGTTTTTAGAACCATTCCATATTCCCATGTAGACAAAGTTCTAGTTTTTAAAACCATACTCAAAAAGTTGTGACTAATTATAATCTATTACTTTTTAAATCAAGATAAAATAAAAAAATAATATTAAAAATAATATTTACTTAAAATTAAATATTAAAATCAAGAGTGTACTTAAAAGAATAATTTTTATTTACTAATTTATAAAAAAATAAATACATTTTAAATGACATAATAAAATATTAGCACCACTACAATTAAATATAAATATATAGACAAAAATTAAATTAAAATTAATTTAAATAATTTATTTTTTAGTCATATAAATTATATTTACTCATTAATCTAATCTAGGAGTAGTAGTGTGCACTCTTTGGTTATAACTGAAGGACCGAATCGAACAATTTCAATTTGATTAATTCAACAACTAGGCCACTAGGGGATCTAGCATGTGGTCTCAATGATGTTGGTGTCACAAGCTCAAAGTGATGCCGGTGCATATAACACATTGAGGGATGGGGGCCGAGAGAGGATATTTAGGCCCAAAGAGAAATGCAAAGTGTTAAAGAGTTGAAAGACAAAACTATGTTTGGTTTATGTTCGAATTCTATAGAAATTTTGGATTGATTCAATAGAAGGAAAAGTGTGGTTTAATTATTCAACTAGTCAAGTTTGGTTTGGTTCAAAATTGAACCGACCGAATGCACACCTCTATAAATTGTGCAGTATTTTGTTAGTACTGGAAAAACAAACCAAATATGTCTGATTCAGTTTGAGCGATTCAGTTTTCGATTCAATCGGTTTGATTTAGTTTTTTTACTATATATAATTTCAACTTTCTATTCGGTCTAGTTTTTAAAAATAAAAAACAAAAGAATCGAGCAAAATGATTTATTAAATAAATATTGATTTATTGAGGTTTGATTCATATTTTCAACTCAAACCTTGTTTTTTTTAATAAATTAGTCGGTTTGGTTAATCATTTCTCATTTTTATTTGATTTTGAAAAAAGAAATAGGTTGAACCTTTGAAAAAAAATATTCGAGTTTAAAATATGAATCAAATCTCAATAAATCCAAAGTTTATTTAATAAATAGGTCGGTCGATTAATCACTTTTCTTTTTTATTTGATTTTGAAAAGAAATAGATCGAACTTTAGGAAAAAAAGTTCAAGTTACAATTATGAATCAAATCTTAATAAAATCAAGATTTATTTAATAAAATGGTTTGATTTAATTATTTATTTTTACTATTAAAAACCAAACTGAATAGCAAATTGAAATCATATATAATAAAAAAATCGAACAAAACCGATTGAACCTAAAAAACTGAACCCTCTCAAACCGATTTGATTTTTTACTATTAAAAACCTAATACGGGTATGCATTCGATTGGTTCAGTCCTCATCGTCAAACTAAAATGGTTCGGTTTGGTTCATTTGTTATAACTGAAGAGTGCACAACCCCTAGGGGTAGGAATCAATGAGAATAAATATAATTTATTTAATTAAAAAATTAAATTATTTAAATTAATTTTAATTTAATCTTATATATATTTATATTTAGTTTTAGTGGTGCTAATATTTTATTATGTTATTTAAAATATATTTATTTTTTTATAGATTAATAAATAAAAATTATTCTTTTAGGTATAATTTCTTAATTTTAATATTTAATTTAAATTATCTTTGAGTTTAATATTTTTTAATTTATCTTAATTTAAAAAAAAGTAATTAATTATAATTAATTATATCTTAGACTTCTGTGTATACTTTAAAATCTATAACTTTATCTGCACGGGAAGTTGAACTATTTATTCTATTAAGGATAAAAATGTCTAAATAAAAATATATTTATATAAAATTACTTGTTTATCCTTTTTGATCAGCTCAATATCATTACTGAATAATTAAATGTAAATACACTTTATTTTTCAATATAAAAAAAAAAAACAAAAAGAAGAAAGAACTGTGATTATTTATTGGGCTTTTGGGTCCCGCTAGCTTACATATCAATACAAAATTCATCCTCGAAGTGATCAGCTCTAAAACTTTTAATATATTATAATAATATAATATTTTTAGTCTATATCCACTTATATTTTCACATTTAATAAATTTATAAAAATAAGCAAATTACACTACCAAATTTATCTATATTGGACTATCTTATATGACTTGACAATGTTTTTCTTACCCAAACTCGATCCATCGCTATGGTCCAAAGACACAAGCATGTGACCCATGTGCAATGTAGGTCCCACCATGCAACTTGCAGTATGGATTCAGTGTGGACTAGGTCTAACCAAGAATTTTTGGTGGCTTAACATGTTTATAGACTAGGATAAGCATCATACACCATCCATCACTCAACATCATATCCAATGTTTGACTCTACTTACTAGAGTATGCAAGTCATATCCACTATTGTAAGTCACATATCTACATTCCGCTTTTCTAATCTAAACAACCAAATTCTGAAAATTTCAAAATTTATCTATCATTCTAAGTAGGGCACACTTATCATATTAAGCAAAAAAAATTTTAGATAAATATAATTTATTTTATATTCAAAATTTATATATCATTTTGGATGAGGCACACATATCATATTAAGCAAAGAAAATTTTATGGTTACATACCATGGTCATGAGTCTCAGCACCAACTCCTTTTGGGTTAGTAACATTTGGATCAATGGCTTCAAACAAAAATTTCAACGAAGAATCCAAATGCATTACAAGTTTGGACTGAAAGACCCTCAAGTCACCTGAGTAGATTCCCCCTAGCTTTCTCCATGAAATCCTTCATCCACTCCAGCTTGTCCAAGTTGAGTTCCTTGATTGGTTTATCCAGCAATAGGTTGCCATGTCCTTGTCTCATCTGCTTTAATTCTTCTCCTTGTTTATTCTCAACTTCCATGGCACGCATCTAAATATTGCTTCTTAAGTTTGCAAATAGTAGCCTCATGCTTAGCCATATGTTGAAAAAAGTCAGGATCAAGATTCCTTGGGTCTGCAAGCCACTTTAAAATTGCTTCATAGCAGGGAAGGCCAATGGGGAAGGCCTTGCCATAGAGAAAAAGACAAGTGTTGTTTCAAACACGCACACAATGAAAAGTTCATTGGCCTTCTTCAAGATGCCACATCTGTGCTTTAAAAAGAACCCTGCAAAGCATTACCTCCATAAGTTATCTTTGTGTTAATGTTCTAATGACCTATCCTCACAACTTCTGGCACAAAAAAAATTAAATGTAAAGACACTTCATTTTTCGATATAAAAAGTATTTGAGTGATTATGATTATTTATAGGGCTTTGGATAATCACTAAGTCGTAAATCTATACAAAATTCATACATAAATAATATAATTTCCTAGTCAGCATCCACTTATATTTTAACATTCAGTAATTAATAGAAATAGGAGTTTAGAAATAAACATATTAGACTACCAAAATTATCTATATTGGACTACCTTTATCACTTAACATTATGTTGTGTAAATGATCTTCCAAGAAAAAAAAAACACTTTCTAAGAAATTTGAGCGTGTGTTAATTAGAAAGTATAGGCTTAATTAACAAAAAAAAAAATGAATGTGACCTCATTCATTGTAATTTATTTGCCATGACAAAAAAAAATGAACCCAAGTTTAGCTACCCAAAATGAAATCAAACATCAAAGTGCAGAAATGAAGCACACCTAGAAAAATTGATAAGCAGATAAACCTATAAAGTAAATGGTCTCCTATTGAAACGTAATAGATCCTTGCATATGAACAAGGGAGAAAAGGAGAATGTTGTTGAACTTCTAACATGAGTGTCAAGTATATTAAGTATTAATTCATTTTTTTGGATTATTATAAATAATTGAGTTACTTTACACATCATATAACTAGTCAATTTGATGTTATAATCCAACCACTTATATTTACCATTTTATTCTCATTCAATACTTAAAATTAATAGGCAATCGATACACTTGGTTGCGAATGATGCAATATTTTCAACAAATAGTAATAATGTGTACACATTAGTTTGAAGAAAGAAAACCATTCTTTTCTACAACTTTGTTAAAGTAAATGTTTTAATATTAGTTAAGAAAAATTTCTACTTTTCTCTAAATTTTTTACCTTCAATTCTCACTATTGATTTTTCCATGTATTTACTAGGCATTGAGTAGGGTTTGGAGTTGAGCATTTGGGTGAAATTAGATGATGTTTATGAGGCCTTAGGCCTCTTAACTGATGCATATGTTTGCTTGTTAGGATAAACTGAGTTGAGTTTGAGTTTATTTACAATATGGTCTAAGGCCTTTATGTTATATTCTCTAATCCCTATGGGCTTCAACGCATTTATAGCACAGTTATAAAAAAAAAAAAAAAAAAAAAAAAAAAGAGAAACTTAACTTATTATTTAGTCTTTGTGGTTTTGTAAAAAACTAATTATTTAATCTTTGTGGTTTCAAAAATATATTAAATAGTCATTTTTTGGAAATTGTTAACAATTTTTAGTTCCTACTTTTTCAAACCATTAACTATTTAATCGTTATGTATATTTAAATCGTTAGTAAAATATAAAATAACTAAAATACCATTATTTTAAGCTAGTCTTCGTAATTTCAATACGCAATTATTTAGTCTTTATAATTTCAAGATCACAATTATTTAGTCTTTATAATTTCAAGATCATAACTATTTAGTTCTTATAATTTCAAAATCACAATTATTTAGAATTTCAAAGTAATAACTATTTAGTCCTTAAAATCAAGAGAACAAACTAAGTAGTTAACAATATGGAATGATATAGACTATTTAATCTATTTTTGAACATACATAGACTAAATAATTAATAATTTCACTAAACCATAATGATTAAATATTAATTATCCCAAAAAAATTTACAACATGTGCATCCCTTCTTTTCATTTTCTTATTTATTTTGAATTTTTTGTGTTTTTTCTTCAATAAATCTCATTCTTTTTTATCTAATTTTCTTTTCATCAATTGTCTTAGCTTTCATTTTAGCTCGACTTTTTTTATTTATTTAAAGGATATGCAATAATGTGATAATAATTGATAAGTTATAAAATAGAAAGTAACATTCCTTCTTTCTGGTTATGAAAATAAAATATTTTATAATGAATTAATAAAAAAGCTTGAATTTGATATGTTACACATTTCTATAAGGGTGTGCACCCTTTAGTTCTAACCGAAGAAATAAATCAAATTTTGGTTCAATTAACTAACTTAACCATATAGCTACTAAGTAACCCAACTTATACCTAGCCCATCTAATTCCCCAACCTAATCCAGCACTAGCCCAGTGGTCCCTGCCCATATCTAAATATGACCTAAATCCTAAATTAAAGACCTAAATCATATCTCCTCGACTCCTCCCTCACTCCCTCACCCTTGTTGATGCAGAACGACGACGTATAAATTGAGTGATTATACTCCGTCAGGAGTTTTAAACCAATGAGATTAGTTTGGACGATAAATAAGAAAATAAACAAAAGGTGAAAAACTGAATTCTTAAAAAAATAATTGAATACTTCGAAAATTGATTGATTCTAAAACAACAATGCAAAGTACATATATATAATAGTAGAAATTATAAAGCAAAAACAATTTTAATGAATTAGAAATCCTAAAGCAAAAAAGAAATCCTAAAGCAACAACAATTCTAATGGATTTCAACCCACTAAACGATGGAATTTGGGCCTCAAAGTCTACAACGAGGCCTACGACCCTCGACACATTCTTAAAAGTTGTCTATCTCAAAATTTCCTTTTCGACGGGCTATTATTGGCCTCAAACAAACATCAAATGCAAAAGTTAGGCCCTTTTCTATATTGGTTCATCCTGGTCCAAGGTTTCTTCAAAATTTAAGGCCCCATCTGTTCTGCATCACTTGTCCTCACCCTTCTCCATTCCTTTCTCAATCCTTCGCCTAATTGACCCAACATGACCTTTGAGTCACTCAACATGATAGTGGGATATTAATTAAAAAAATTAATTTCATAGAAGCTGTAACACCCAACATTTTCCATCACCAGAGTTTGAAATTTTGAAATGAATATTGGTGAAATTTGTGAAAAATGGGCCAGAAAAATGATTAGGGGTAAAAATAAAATAAATAATTAAAGATTTAAAGGGTCAAATGAAAGATGGTTAAGTAATAAAAATAATTCAAAAAAGAAAAAATAATGTATGTGTATATATATGTGTGTGTGTGTGTGTGTTAGCTGAAGCCATCTCATTATGAAAAATGAGGTGGCAGCATTAGGAGGAAGAGGGGGCATGTGACGACTTCTCTTCATTTAAATAGAGAAACTTGTAGAGAGGAAAAATGGGAGAAAAACATTTGAGCACTAAGGGTTAATAATAAAGAGATTTTGAAGAGAATGAAAATCTTCACAAGATAAGAAGAGTAAAGTGAGCTCTCAGGAGATCTTCTCATTCTAGCAAGTCTACCTCCCTGTAACAGGTTAGTTTGAGGGAAAGTGTGTTTCGGAGATGGGAAAATTGTAGGGTAAGATATGCATGTAATGAAAAATGGAAGTGCGATGTCATGAGAATTCTTAATGATGTTGTTTAAGGTTGGAATGTTAGGGAATTTCATGTTTTAAGCCACAAATGTGGGTTGAGTTGGTACTTGTAACAATGGTGAGCAGATGGATGACTTTGCATGTTAGACTCTAAAAGAGTTAAACTAAAAACTAATCTTGGAAGTGGGATGAAATGTTAGGTTTAATGGATATAATTTTGTATAAATGAAATGAATGTGAGGTTTAGTGTCTAAATTGGGTAGTTCTTAACAGGAGCAAATTAAATGAAGTTTAGAAATGTTTAATGGACATTTTACTGATTCAAATTGACCCATTAGAAGTAGTCAAATAGGTTGTCGAGTCATTTATGGTGGGAACCGAACAATTGGATGTAGCTAAATAGATTTTCGAGTCATATGTGGTAGGTGTTGAACCATTTAGGAGCAACTAGGTGAGTTTCCAAGTCATGAGGGGATGTCTTGGTTGAGTGGAGCAAATGATTCGGTTGAGTACAACCGAGTAGGTGGACAGGGAGGTAGAGTTAAGGGGTTGGTTCATTTGAGTTGTTGAGTAGTTGAATTGAGAGGTTTGGTTTATGCTTAGGTTGCCAAACTAGAATTAAAATTTAGGGTTTTACCTCTATAATTAAAATACCTCGATCATTAAGGCTAGTTGCAGGGAATTTCCTGCCAATAATTTTAAATAAATTGTTAGTTAAGTGTAAATGTTATATGTCAATTTATGGGAATTAAAGGGGGGGGGGGGGGGGGGGGGGGTTTTATTTTTGAATGTTTTTTTTAAGGGGGGTTTTTAATTTTAAATTGGATATATGTAGAGTACAAGAACGTTTATGTAGCACCCCTACCCGGACCTATGAAGACCCAAGTAGGATGTGCCACTTACCTTTATCTATTCTCTACTTTGTTATACATACTTATCTTGTATGTAAATTTTTCTAAAATACATATTTCATTTCTATAACCTGTTAACTCAATTAGATTAAAAATTTGGGCAGAGTTTCCATTAGATATACGGGCCCTCAAATTTGTACTTTCAGACCTGTTAAAAAATTTTACAATCTCATCTCAACACAAGCATCTCATCATATAAAATATGTTCATAACATTCTAATTCACATGATCAAACTATATATATTATCTGATTACTTAATACTCTATGTACATGTCAAAACTAATTAAATATAGTGTCAGAGTTCTGGATGAACCAGCTGATGTATTCATTCGATTGCTACTGCTGCTGTGGATCAGTGGATGAATCTCTTACTGTCCTACTTTCTTTTACCTGCACATGGAAACCATCCAATGCGCTGAGCTACATGCTCAGTGGGTATATAAAAGAAAAACAACAATATGATATAACATAACAATAAGCTTAATATATCATTTAATAAACTGTATGCCAATTATCTTTACCTGTTATGCCTCAAATTTCAACCTGTAATCATATAAAAATTAAACGTATTTTTCATCTCTCAATTTCAAATGCATGTCTCACAATAATATATGTAAAACTTTACTTTCTTTTTAGGCCCATGTAACTTATGTAAGGCTCGAATGCTAGATACGGGGAATGTAGGCAACCAAGTACGAGTGCTAACAAATACAAGTACTAGGCGCCTAAACTGTCTGTCTATATGTGGTGAGGCTTTAACTAGCCAAACCATTGAGGTACCCATAGTAGCCTCAAAATCAACTGTATGGTGCAGTACTGCTAAGAACTATGGCATGACACACCCTTATGCTAACTCTGATACCCACTAAAGTACAATAGGCCAATGTTACCATTTAAAATCTTTTACATATCATTCTTGATTTAGATGCACAATTTATCACTGTTTGCACTTTTCATACCAAAGGTTACTAGTACAACTTTTTGATGACCGCCATATTGGTCATGATTAAAATGAAGCAATAACATAACATAATCTTAGTATATATATAACACTTCATAAAATATCGAGTTTTTTACTCAATTAGGTCAACATTTTGATACTCTCTTTTTTTCCATGCTAAATAATTTTTCCTTACTCTTATTTGTCTAACCTACTCTTTAACATTTTCCTACCTTATCTAAATTAATTCATTATTTTTTTGGCATCATTTCGTCCTCCAAAATAGGAACACAATCTTGATATTTTCTATAATAAATCATAAACCTCTAAAATTTTCAACCTCAATCACAATAAATTCAAACCTAAATTTTTTGTCGCTAAAACAGGTCTTATATCAAATTTAATTAACTAAAATAAAAATACCGACAAGCTGGAAATTTTCCTTCCTTTTTCTTTTTCTTCCTCTTTTTCTTCTTCTTTTTCTCTTTTCTTCTTCTCTTTTCTTTTTCTCCTTTCTCCTTCTTCTCCTTCTTCTCCTTCTTTCTTCTTCTCCTTTCTCTTTCTTCTCCTTCTTCCATTTTCTTTTCCTTCTTTCCCTTCCTTCTTCTTTCTTTCTCTCTTCTTTTTATTTTCTCTCTGATGGCCTCTCTCTCTTCTGTTTCTATCTTTTATTTATTATATATATATATAAACTTAATGGCAGGCGGTGCCCAAAGGCACTGCCTGCCCTCTTTTCTTTTCTTTTTTATCTTTTATTCTTTATTTATTTTTTTTTACTTTATTATTTTATTTATTTATTTTTATTCTTTTTCTTTTTTTTTATTATAATTTTTTATTTTCAAATTCTTTATTTATACTTTTTTTTCTCTTTTTATTTATTTATTCCTTATTATTATTTTTTTGCACCTAATCTTCTAGGCCCTAATAAGCATACGTGACAGTTTAGAGTTTACAAAGTTTAGACCACATATTAACTCAAGTGAGTAGATCTATATCCTTATGTAAAGCATGATACATAAGCTTAATATTTAATGTTTATGGCATGTGCACGCATCATGTTATTTTTAGGATGACTGCGTTAGTTACATGAATTGTTATGCATTGCATAATTA
>CAOGCB011668120.1:0-10975 GCA_948266635.1 Cnidoscolus chayamansa | reverse complement strand
TTTGTGGGAAATAAGATGAAGTCCTAATTAACTAAAATGATCATTGAGTCCATGTTATAAAATAGTAGATTATGTGAAAATTTTCATATGGAGATTTCTATTATAAATTGGATTCGATAATTGAATTCAGTTTATAGAGATTTAAATGACCTGATAGGGAAATCAAGATTTGTTAAGAACTCCCAGATAAGATTTAATAACTTATGTGGGAGTGTGAACCCCTCCCCAATGGGCAAATGCATACGATGCAATGCAGATTTAAATAAGAATGAATGCACGTGAGTGTGAGTCGCCACCTGGTTTAATTTTTAAGGGTAAACTAGGAAAACCCTATCTGACTCCTTTTCTGTAATTTAATTAACCTAATTTTTAGATTAATTAGCCCAATAGATTAAAACATAGTCTTCGAATTCGAGGTGGATCCCGAGACCATGTCATGCAATTAACTAACCACTTAAATGTATATGAAATGCAGGGCAAAAATGTGAATTTGATATATTTTATGCTTTTAGCAATTTTATTTTTGTTAATGATGAAAATGATAAAAAAATGAAGGAAATGGTGAAAATGATGAAAAATGCTGAAAATGGTGAAAATGGTGACTTGTTATTTGAAGTTTATTCCCAAACATGCCTACGTACCCTTTATTGCAATAAGGGATCAAAGTCAACGTAGTTCGAATTGCCTTTTTTTTAAAGGGCTTTGATAGTTGGGCCTTATGGGCCAAATTAGGTTTTGGGCTTTTTTGTTGCCAAAATTGTTTTTTGGGCCTCATGGGCCAAATTGTGTTTCTTTGGGCTTAATAGGCCAAATCTATTAATTTTAGTCCTTATGGGCCAAATTTGGGTTTTTTTGAGCCTTATGGGCCAAATTAGTGAGTTTTGGGCCTTATGGGCCAAATTGTGCATTTTTGGGCCTTATGGGCCTGATATGATCTCATTGGGCCATTTTTGGGCCAGATCTGATCTCATTGGGCCATTTTTGGGCCAGATCTGATCTCATTGGGCCTTTTTATGGCCAGATCTGATCTCATTGGGCCTTTTTATGGCCAGATCTGATCTCATTGAATAATGAACTATGATTTAGGCAATTTTATTGCCAAAAATGATGCAATTTAGGCATTCTGGCCACAATTATTGATTAATTGGACCATTTTTAGCCGCTTTATTCGATTTATGGGTAATATGCCAAAATTATTGATTAACTAGGCATTTTTTGCCCATAAATTTGGATTTAGCCTAAATACGTCGATTATTGATTAACCGGGCATTTTTGGCTTAGATCTGTTTAATTAAAGCAAATGGAGATGGATGCAAAATGACTATGCTTAGAGTTGGAGTCGAAGAGAAATAATGCATATGATAAGTATGATCAGAGTTTTGGGCGTACCTGACTTAAAAGTCTTCCACTGCGGAGCTTCAGTTTGTCAGATTTAATATCAAATTAAGTGATCACAAAGCAAATAAATAATGCAGAATGATGTAGGAGAAAAGCAGTAAAGAATCGCAAGGAGCGAGGAGGGAGAGTGAAAGCTCGTCAACACAAGCGGTACCCGAAAAATGGAGCTGGAGGCTGCTATTTATAGGGGAAAAAATGTATTTCTGGCGGCCTAGGGCGCCCTTTTGGCGCCTAAGGGTGCCTGGCTTGGTGCCCTGGGGCGCCCTACTTGGCGTCCTTCGGAGCCTGGCTTGGCTCCCTGAGGCGCATTCCTGGGCGCTTTTGGGTGCCGACATTAGTGGTTTTTTTTTCGTTTTTTGGGACTTTTGTACTTCTAAAAATTATTACGAGGACACCTTCGGCTCTCTCATGATTTTCCAGACATTTCTAGTACCATATTGGCATATTTCCGGGATAATTTTCCTTCAGGTTTTGGCCCGACCAAACTGTTTTGCAGCCTGAGGAAACAGGCTTTCCGAGCCTCGAAATTCGAGTATTCACAGTTGCCCCCCACTGGCAACCATAAAATTGATTTATGGGAGCCAGTGGTTGTCTGAATCGCGAATTTTGAGTTCAAGGGTTTGGACACGCGTTTTGGTCATTTTCCGAACTGTTTTTACTTACATTTAATCAGTAAAAAAGTGCAATGCATGTATGGATGCCGAATTTTTTGGGGTACTTAGTACCAAAATTGGAAATTTTTTAGCCTTTGGGGCCAAATTGATTTTTTGGGCCCTTGGGGCCAAATTGATTTTTCGGGCCTTTGAAGCCTAATTGATTTTTTCGGGCCCTTGGGGCCAAATTGTTTTTTTTTTTTTGGCCTTTGAGGCCAAATTGATTTTTTTGTGCCCTTGGGGCCAAATTGATTTTCTTTTTCTTATCGCTTCTTTTTTTTTTTAGTCACAGTATGCACAGTTGGACCAAAAAGTCTCTTCAAAGTAGAAAAGGTCAATTCTGGGGAGGTATGATGTCTCCAATTGCTACCCTTAGGGAAATGGTCATTGACTGGGATTTTTTATAGGCTTGCATCAGACTTTGGGACCCGGAGGCCCACGTTTTTCGGTTTGGAGCCATGATGGAGGAAATGTGCCCCCTCTTTGGGGAGGTTCTGCACAATTATAGGGTGCCCCCAATGCCCCTTTGGTTAGGCATGAAGTAAAAATTGGGTATGTTCGGTTGTTTGAAGGCCTGTTTCAGTTTAGCTCCACAAGCTAGGGCTATGATTGTTGATGATCAGAAGGCAATTCTGCTGCCGTTAATTGATGATTTCTTGGAGGCTCAAACAGATGACCCATATTGGATGAGGCTGAGGATGCGAGCCTTTGCTTTCTGTTTGCTTGCTGGTTTATTCAACAAGGACCCAAGCTTTGGAGATTTGCAATTCTGCCCTGATGATTAGGCGAATGGAAAGGGATGAGCTGCATTGATAGTATTGTTTTCGCCAAGACCATTCGAAGTCTGGATCGAGCGGCTTTAGGCCATGAGGATTGGACAATCTTTCCTTCATTTTTTTCTTTTTTCTTTTTTTCTCTTTTTTTTCTTCTTTTTTTTTCTTTCGTCTTTTTTTCGTCTCTTTTTTTTTCCTTTTTTTTCGTCACCTCACCTTAGAAATGATTAGGAGGAACGCACTGCTGAGAGAGTTGGAGGAATGGACTGACATGGGCGAGGAGATTGTTTTAACTCTTAGGGAGACAGGTGAGACTTCAGGACCTAAAGAAGACATGGATGACGTTGCTTTATGCAAACACAGAGAGACTTAGTTTTTAGACTAGACTCTAGGAGGGATACAGATGATGTTGCTTCATGCAGACACAGAGAGATTTAGTTTAGACTGGACGATGTTGCTTTATGCAGACGTAGACTATAGGAATTTTTCAGACTTTGGTCTTTTTATACTTGATGGAATTTTAACTCTTTTGAGTCATTGAATTGATGATTTTTTTTTTCTTTTGAAGAATAGACGCATGAATGATGACTTTGGATGATTTATCTTTCCAAACATTTCTTACTCTTATCTTTTTTTTTTGCTCTAATTTTTGCCTAAACCGCCCTTTCGGGTTTTCAGCCTAACGAGCTACCCATTTTTGCCTAAGCCGCCCTTTTTTGCCTAAGCCGCCCTTTTTTCGGTTTTCAGCTTAGCAGGCCCCGATTTTTGCCTAAGCCGCCCTTTGCAGGTTTTCGACTTAGCAGGTTTTTTTTTCATTCATTTTTTTTTATTGGCAAAGAAGAATGAATCGTGAAATGATTTTTTTTTTATAAATGCTTAGACCTCGCCCAAGGAGAGCTGCCTACATATCTCCGATATATAATTTCTTTTTTCCAAAGAGAATCAGGTCTGATGTAGTTCCTACATCCATGCTTATGCAAATTACACGAAATATCTTTTCAACTAATCTAAATTACATGGGTTGGTGAACTCCAAGCCATCTAAATCGGTTAGGATGATGGCTCCGCCGGATAGTATCTTCTTCAAGATATAGGGTCCAGCCTAGTGAGGACGGAACTTCCCACGAGAATCTATGATGGCTGTCTGTGTGAATACTTGAATTTTGAGGTTCATAAAGTCAATTTTTCCGGACTGCAAACAATCCGACCAGACCGGAGGTCTTTCAAAAAATGTCCCGAAACTATACCAAAGTGGTACTAGAAATGTCCGAAAAATCACAAGGGACCTAAAGGTGTCCTCAGAATAATTTTTGGAAGTATAAAACTCCCGAAAAACGAAAAAAATGGAAAGAAAAATACCCAACATCGGCCCCTAAGGCCGCCAAAATGGCGGCCCGGAGGGCCAAAAGGCAGGCCGAGTCGCCAGGAAAATCAGGCGACCTGAGCCGCCATTTGGCGGGCCCAACCACCAAGAAACCAGGCAGCCCGAGCCGCCGTTTGGCGAGCCCAGTCACCAAGAAATCAGGCGGCCCGAGCCACCACACGGCGCTCCAAGCCGCCAGAAATGCCGATTTTTGCCTATAAAAAGCAGCCTCCAGCTCCATTCTTGGGGCCCCGCTTTGAATTTTCAGCGATCACTCTCCCTCCTCGCTCCTTGCGATTCTTCTACTGCTTTCCCTACTGCATCCATTGTTGCATTTTGTTTGATTATTGATCACCTAATAATAATAATTTATTTGGATCTAACAAACTAAAGCTCCGTAGTGGCCGACTGGTAAACCAGGTACACTTTTCTCAGCCTTATCTTTTTTAATTACAGTATTGCATGCATAAATTCTCTTCTACTCCACACTCTGAAAGCATAATCATACTACATTCATATTTGCTTTAATTTCACAGATCTAAGCCCAAACGCCCGATTAATCTATAATCGAGGTGTTAATGCTAGATCTAGATTCGGGGGTCCAAAATATGCATAATTAATAAATAATTATGGCATGTTACCCGCAAATCAGATAAAATGGCTATAACAAAGGTCCCGTTAATCCATAATTGTGACCAAAAGGCCCACATTACATTATTATGGCAACAATATTGCTTACATTTTATTTATCATGTTATCAAAATATCAGTTCTAGGATTTTGTGTCTAAAAATGACTAATTAATAAACAATTGTGGCATTTTACCCATAAATCAAATCAAATGGCAACAAGGGTCCAGTTAATCCATAATTATGGCCCAAAAGCCTAAATTGTATCATATTGGCAATAAAAATGCCTAAATTTTGTTAAGTTTATTATTTCGATCGATGACATCGAATTTGGCCGTAAATGGCCCCAGAGGATCGGATCTGGCTATAAACAAGCCCATGAGATCAGATCTGGCCATAGAAGGCCCAAATGAGATTAGATCCGGTCCAAAGAGGCCCAAAATTCAGATTTGGCTTTAAAAGCCTAGAGTTCATCAATTTAAGCCTAAAAGGCCCAAAAATTGTCCAATGACATCAAATCTGGCCTAAAATGGCCCATGAGATCAGATTAGGCCCAAAGGCCCAAAATTCATTAAATTGGCCCATAAGGCCCAAAAATCCATGCTTTTGGCATATTAAGCCCAAAACACCTTCTTTTGGCCCATAAGGCCCAAAATCCATACTTTTGGCATATTAAGCCTAAAAAAAACCCCTTTTGGCTCATAAGGCCCAAAATCAAAGCCCTTTTAAAAAGGCATTCCCCGGACTACGTTGACTTTATTCAAATAAAGGGTACGTAGGCACATTTAGGAATAAACCCTAAGTGACAAGTCACTATTTTTTTATTAATTTATCTTCATCATTTTTATTTATTTATCTTTATCATTTTTTATTCTTTTACATCACTTATATCATTTTCTCCATCATTTTTATCAATTTCATCATAAATTGCTAAAGCATAAAATTAATTAAAGTCATATTGTCACCCTGCAGTTCATTACACATTTAAAATGGTTAGTTAAATGCATGACATGGTCTCGGAATCCATCTAAGGTTCGTAGATTAGGCTTTAATTCATTGGGCTAATTAATCTAAGAATTGGGTTAATTAAAATTGGAGTCATAGGGTTTTTCCTAATTTACCCTAAAATAATTAAATCAGGTGGTGACTCACACACACATTTCAAGTGCATTCATTCTCTATTTGCATTTGCGATGCATCACCATGCATTCTTCGCATAGCATTTCTTTAGGGAGGGTTCACAGTCTGATCTCTTTCAGGACTAAGCAACCTTCTTCTAATTTCCGGTTTTTGACCCTTTTGTTGAAATGTCTTGCCATTCTTCTCTGGTAAGCTTGAGTCAGGTGGATTGCTTGCAACCTCTTTTCATCCATACCCAAGAGTTGTAGATGGTAATTCCTAGTCCAATATGCTTCGCTAATTTGACTTTCTTGAATGATCCTTGCCGACCGAACTTCTAGCTCAATAGGCAGTACTGCTTCCATACCATACACCAAAGAATACGTGGTTGCCCCGGTAGGTGTTCTGATCGATGTCCTGTATCCCCACAGAGCATACGGTAATTGTTCATGCCAAGCTTTGTGCTTTCGAACTGTCTTTTGCAAAATGACCTTTATAGCCTTGTTTGCAGCTTCCACAGCCCCATTTGTCTGCGGCCGATAGGGTGAGGACCTATGATGCTGAATCTTCTTCTCCTTCAGCAAATCATAAAATTATTTCTGGAAATGAGACCCGTTGTCTGTAATGATCTCAAATGGTGTCCCATACCGACAAAGAATGTTGGTATGGATGAATTGTGCTGCCTTCTTGGCATTTAAAACTGAATAGGAAGCTGCTTCTATCCACTTAGTGAAGTAATCCACAGCAACCAAAATGAACTGATGACCATTAGAAGCCTTTGGGTGGATTTTTCCAATCACATCTATCCCCCATGTTGCGAAAGGCCAAGGTGAAGTTATGGGATTCAGATTTACCGGAGGCTGCTTTGGCAAAAATCTGACATTCATGACAATTCTGCGCGTGCCTCACGCAATCTGCATTCATAGTTGACCAGTAATATCACAGGTTCGTGATTTTTCGAGCTAGAGCTATCCCGTGCATGTGTGGACCAGACTCCCCATTGTGTAAGGAATCCATGATGGTTTGAGCTTCTCCTTCATCGACGCATCTTAAATGCAGACCATTCCAGCTTCTTTTGTACAATATTCCTCCATTCAGAAAATATCAAGATGCTAACTGTCTCAATGTCCGTTGATCAGTCTTGGAAGATCCCTCCGGGTAAACTTCATTCTGAAGATAATTCTGTATGTCCCAAAACCAAGGTTTATCATCCACTAAATTCATGATGTGGCCAGCTATTTCTGTAATCGAACCGTCAAAGGTCGAATGATCTAGTCCGCTCCTACATTGACCATGGAGGCTAAGGTAGCCAGAGCATCGGCAAACTGATTCTTTGCTCGAGGCAGATAGTGAAATGATAAGTCCTCAAATTGTTGAGCCAATTCATCCAAGCGTTGTAGGTAAGGAACCGAACGCTCTTCCATGATTTTCCATTTTCTCAAAGCTTGGGAGACTATTAAGTTGGAATCTCCGAAAACTTTAAGGACTCTTATTTCTTTTTCTAGGGCCGCTTCTAACCCTTTGATGCAAGCTTCGTACTCGGCTTCATTATTAGTGCAGTCAAAATCTAACTTGACTGCGATTGGGACGTATTCGCCACAAGGAGTTTTGAATACGACTCCAATCCCGTTTCCATGGTAATTTGAGGCTTCGTCAAAATACATTTCCCAGACTTCACTTTCTAAGCTCATCAGGTCTTCATCAGGAAATTCTACATTTGGCATTTGGTCTTCGACCGGTAATTCTGCTAAATGGTTTGAATACTCGAATTTTGAGGCTCAGAAAGCCCATTTTTACGGACTGTAAAACAGCCCAGCCCGTTCAGCGCTCGACATAAAACCATTCCGGAAATATATCAATATGGTACTCAAAACGACCAGAACGTCGTGAGGAACCCAAAGGTATCTCTAGGATAATTTTTAAAGACATAGAACTCGTGAAAAAGCCTCGGAATGAAAACCGAGCAAAAAAAATAGTATCTGGCGGCCATAACCGCGGTCCACGCCGCGACCTACCTCGGCCATAACCGCGGCCCACGCCGCGGCCCCCACCGCGGTCGTAGCCGCGGCCCCCACCGCCGCCGTAGCCGCGGACCCATACCATGGCCGTGACCGCAGCCCACGGCGGTCACAGCCGCCCAAATCCCTTTTTTTCGCCTATAAAAGTCAGCTTCCAGCTCGATTTTCAGGACACCGCTTGAATTTTCAGCATTCACTCTCCCTCCTCGCTTCTTGCGATTCTTTTATTGCTTTCCTTGCATCACTTGCATTCTTGTTTGATTTATGATCACCTAAGAATTCATTTTACTTAAGATCTGGCAAACTGAAGCTCCGCAGTGGAAAACTTCTGCACCAGGTACACATCTCTTCAAACTCAATCTCTTTCAATTCAAGCATTGATGCATACCATAAGTGAAATATAATGCATAAATTCCATATAGTTAAGCAAATCTAAGCTAAATGCCCAGTTAATCAATAATCGGGGTATTTAAGCTAGATTAGAACCCAGGGGTTATAAATGCCCATTGAGATCAGATTTGGCCCACAAACCAAATTTGGCCCATAAGGCCCACAAATCAAATTTGGCCAATAAGGCTCACAAGCCCAATTTGGCCCATGAGGCCCAAAATTCATGATTTGGCAACAAAAAGCCCAAAATGAAAGATTTGGCCCATAAGGCCCACAAACTTGATTTTGGCCCATAAGGCCCAAAGAAATCAATTTTGGCAACAAAAAGCCCAAAACCAATTTGGCCCATAAGGCCCCAAGAATCCAATCCCTTTTAAAAAGGCAAGCTCGAACTACGTTGACTTTGATCCCTTGTTCACAAAAAGGGTACGTAGGCATATTTGGGAATAAACCCCAAGTAACAAGTCACATCATCATCACTTCAAAAATCATTCATTCAAAGCATTTTATCTTGCATTTCAGATACATTTAAAATGGTTAGTCAACTGCATGACATAGTCTCGGGATCCGACTTTGGTTCAAAGACTAAGCTTTAATCTATTTGGGCTAATTAATCTAATTAAATTAGGTTTAATTAAAATAGGAGTCACAGGGTTTTTTCTAGTTTACTCGAAAATAACTAAACCAGGTGGCGACTCACATTCACGTGCATTCATCCTAGTCATAGGCATTTAAATATTCATTTTATTTTTTCTGTGCTCTTCGGGGTGAGGGGTTCACAGTTTGGCGACTCCACTGGAAAAGATATTTATGTAATCATTTTGCATAAATTGAGGACTACAATTGCATGTTAACTAACCCACCCATTGAGGGTATTATTTCAAATGTATTTATTTTGCAGGATATCTTTGTTAAGGTCTTGACCCAGGAGATTGAGATCGAGATTAAAAAAAATGAATCAATTTAATTTGACATATGATATGCATTTGGGAATCCTTTTCCCCATTTGATAATAAAAAAGAATTTCAAATGAATTTCTTCTCTTTCTGTACAAATTTCTGAGTCTGGATAGCGAGTAGCACTGATCGGCAGGTCTCCTTGATTATGTCGACGGACAGCCAAAGTGTCCTCCCGATTACCGCAAACCATCCCTAATCCTTTTGGGGATGGCCCATGGGTATGCGTACTGTTAGACCCACGTGAGACTCATTGTCTCACATGTGGTTAGGTATATATATGCTCAAGGTTCAAGGGTCCCTTATAAGCCTATACTCTAATTTGAATCATAGCCTATAGAACCTTCCCCTTCTAGGTTGTATGCACCCAATGAATAACATCATGCCATTGAAAATTGTTTATGTTGTGATGAGATGCATCCATCCATACATTCATAAAAGATTATAACCAAGGGTTTGTAAAAAAAAGGAATGAGAGAGTGTTTAGTCAAAATCATGCACAGTTGGATTTGAAGTCCATATACCCTAAAACACCATTACTGTGCCCTAATCCATTTTCCTTATTTCCAACCAGGTTGTTACCTCAACACCTCTTGTTCCTGAAACACCAGCTCGCCCTTCACCTACAAGTTCTTCAATTATCCCTACTGCACCAATGGCATCCCTTGCTGACATTCAAAACCTGATTGATCAAATGGAAGCTAGGGTAGAAGACCGGATAAATAAGGCAATGGCTGCACAACGAACTGCATTTTTGGCTGAGCTAGAGACTGGACAATTCAATGTGGGAGGGGATCCTACAAATCATGGACTCACTACTATGCCCACATCATCCAATCCCAGCCCTAATCTGGATGAAATACCCTCCAAAGCTGCTGCTGAGCTGGAAGTTCAGAAGATGAAAGAGAAGATAGAACTGCTGGAGAGGTCAATTAATGCCCTGAAAACCCATAAAGAGGTAGTGGACATGGACTCTTTGTCTTTGTTCCCTGAAGCAAGACTGCCCACTAAATTTAAGATGCCCAATATGGACAAGTTTGATGGAACCACCTGTCCTAAAACCCATCTGAAAATGTATGTGGGTGCCCTAAACCCATTTGGACTGAGCAGTGAGCTCCTTGCCCAACTGTTTCAGCAATCCCTTATTGGTGCTGCCCTTAGATGGATTGTAAGTCTGGACCGATCTAAGATGAAGACCTGGGAGGATATTTGCAATGCTTTTAATACGCAATACCATTATAAAATTGAGGTGGATGTTACTCGGAGAGAGCTGGAAACCACCAAGCAGAGAAATAATGAACCCTTCTCCTCGTTCCTTACGAGATGGAGGGCCAAGGCATCACAAATGATCAACAGGCCTTCTGAGCAAGAACATGTAGATATCATCATAAGAAACTTGTTGCCTATCTACCAGAATCAATTGCAGACACAATATCTGCCAACCTTTCAATCATTGATTGCCACAGCCACTAAGGTTGAAGATCTTATTCAGATGGGACACCTGAAAGAGGATTCAGGGACCTCCAAATACAAAAAGCCTAGCCAAGCTGGTAAAACACATGAAGTGGCCAGTATTACCCCCATGAATCCTTTACGTGTGGGTAACATGAGAAGCGGAAATAGTCAGTCAAGGAGAAATTATGCTGACAGCGGTATGCCAATCCTTTTGGTGTTCCGA
>CAOGCB011667641.1:0-13198 GCA_948266635.1 Cnidoscolus chayamansa | reverse complement strand
TGATGAACATATTGGCTTCAGTTCTTGTATATGTGATGTGATGTGATGTTCTCTCTGCGTCTTTGTTGATTTTATATTTTTGTATCCAGTTGATATGGGACATTACAATGTATCAGAAGATAATGCTAGTTGAGATTTGAGAGTGATTGTTATTCAGCTACCTTTTTCATAATAACAGAATATCAAATTATATATATATATATATGTATTCAACAATGAATCGGAGGATCCATTAGTTAATTTTCAAGATTATCGTTAACCTTTGATTTTAACAAGAATGTTGAACTACTGACGCTGTAAAATTGACAATATGCTGCCAACAGTGGATTAAATAATAATAATGATATGAGTCAGTTGTCAGCCTTCGTATTCTATGGTACTAATATAGAAGTTTTTTATTTTATTGATGTGAGTAATAATTTTTGTCAACTTATCATATCTTTAAAGAAACTACCAATTTATACGTAGCAAAATGATAATCTTGGTTAAGCTTTGATTATTTCCTAAAATTGAAAAGAGAAGAAATGAATACCTTCCAAATATGCTTAAAATTAACAAGACAGACAGATGGGCTACGTTATGATAAATTAATGAAGAAAATTGATGAATGAATAAAAATACAAATAAAAAGGAAAAGAAAAAGAAAAGAATTAACGGCTGTTCTTTATTCACTTTCATTAAAGTTTTTTAAAATTTTTTTTTTTTATATATACAATTGATTAAAATTTTATAGCTAAATGCAGATGCTTGGGGAAGCAAGAAGGAGACGAAGAAGAAGAGGAAGAGGCGTGCAAGTATGGAGGCCCATGGACTTGCAACCCTTATCCAAAAACTGGTCTAGCAGGAAAAGCCTATCCATGTTATCATCACTCCTTTTACCAAACTGTTTACTTTTTTTTTTTTTCGTTTCCTCCTCCTTCCATCTGTCGGCCCTCACCCTCCCTCTCTTCACCCCAACCTCCCCTCCCCTCCCTGATAATCATAACCTGCATGCCCAACCTCTTCGCCTCTCGACATACTCGTCAGAATGGCCTATTTCTCCATTCTTTCTTCTCCTCTCCTCTCTTCTCCATCCTTCCGCTCTTTCTTCCCCTGTCATTTCAATGCCCACCGATAATGCTGCAGAATCTCTTGTTTTCTTAACCACCGCCACTGGGTCTTGTCCCTTATCAATAAAGAGGAGTTCTTTTTTGGTACTCAGTATTTTCTTTACTTCCCTAAACTTCGATGCCCATTTTGTTTTTTTGGATGATTCTGCTAGTTGATTCGGTCAAAGCATTATCTTGGTGCTTCTTGGTCTTTTCCAGCTTGGATTTCACTTTTCCTGACTTAGTTACTAATTTTCTTTCAGATCTTCAAAGTTTAGATTGCTCTTTGTTCTGGTCAGTTTTCTCCAGCACCCACTTATTTGGTAGAGTTATTTGAGTTTTAGCTCCAACTTCGTTGTGGCTTCTAGGGTTTATCGATTTTAATAACTGCTATCGATCTTGTTTTGGTTAGATTGTAACTCTTTAGACACTTGTGAATTATTTCTAGGAAAGTGATTTTGAAGGCAACCGAGTTTGTCGGTTGTCTTCCACAATCTGTCTCTCTAGTTAGTTAATGGAGCATTTCTTGCCACCTGATTAACCTGTCTATTTTGTTGTTTAAGATAGTGCAGCGGCATCAGATCAAATTTGTGACCGTCCGCTTTATGTTGTGTTAGCTGTTTTTCTTCGGCAGACAAGTTGTAGGTGTGCTAGGGTTAACCGCTTTAGGACAGTAATTAATTGCAAAATTGTAGCTCAGTTTGGGAATTTTTTGATTCTAACTCTTTAGGTATCCGTTGAATGAGGTTTCAACCCCTTACCATTAGCACTGAGCGCACCTTTGCTGTGTAATTAGGATTACCAGTGGGTTTCTGGTTTTATATAAGCTTCCTCGGGGTCCTTTCTGTAAAGATGACTGGAAGCAGTCACTGTTTCCTGGAATGGAAAGAGCAATTCGTTTCACAGGAGCGGGGAAACCGTGTGGTTCACTATTTCCTGAAGGATTCTGCTGGGGAATCTATTCTTGCAGTTGTGGGCACTGAGAGGAGTGTTAGACACATGTTCTATGTTGTTGCTGAGGAGTTTGTGCAGGCTTATGGCGCAGAAAATTCTATTCATGCTGGTTTCAAATGGAGGTCAAGAAGGGAGGTTGTGGACTGGCTTACGTCTATGTTATCAAAGCAGCATCTACAGAGTGATCGATCCAGTATGTATTTCTCCTTTTGGATTCTTTAGATTCCTAAGTGATTATACTTTACTATGGAAATTGTATATGCATATAGAGTTGCTGGTTTGGAATATGTCTAGCTTGTCAGAAGCCAACAATCTATTGACAAATGGAGACTACGATGTGAATTGATATCTGATGGAAAGTCATTTAATGTTATCTGGCATTAATTAGCCGATCCTTTGTATTCGGGACTTAATGTCGTGGCCCTTACAATTCACCCTGTGGCACGTGACATTAAACACTCAACTCAATATTTAATTGTATGCAATATGCTTTTTCGTGTCGCCCTAGCTAGTGATTAAGCTTGTTCCTCCATTGAAGAGTAAATTATGCACCTTATGGGGTTTCTTATAAGTTATTGTCTTTGTTTACTGCATTTGACTATGTGTCTATGTCGCATTCAATTTACAACCTTAAACAGGTCCTAAAGAAAATCCATCGAATTCCCAATTTCCAGTACAACAACAACAACAAGCCTTAATCCCAAACAAGTTGGGGTCGGCAAAGTGGATCCATTTTCTCTTTGCTGCTGTTTCCACTATTAATTAAGCACACCTACACGCAAAGTGGATGAACAGATTTTTTAATTTAATTTTCACAGTGAACACTAATTTGAATATCTTTTGATACAGAATCACCAAAACATGATTTAGTGCAGACTTTGGAATCTCCTCAGTATCCCACAAATGGTTTTGGTGCTCAACAGACACAGGTACAAGATGTGGGAGTGCTCTGATCTTCTTCTCCTCCTCCTGCTCCTCTCTCTCATAATGATTCTCTTAAAATTAATGTTCTAATGTGCAACTGACGCATGTGTTACAGGGCCGGCTTTCTAGGAGCTTGAATGGACATAATTCTGATATTGTCTGGTCAGGTGTTGCATGGACTTGTGGAAAACAGCTCAAACACTACCCAGCTTTCTGTAGAAATGGGATTAGAATAGCGGTAAGCAAGTATCATTCTTCCAAAAGGATAGCAGGATGTTAGAAATTAACTCTGAGCAAATGAGATGAAATGCATGATTGATCATATCGAACTTCCTGCCCTTTGTATAGAATTCTAATAATTAGTTTTTCATCAGTTGATTAGTGGAATAATGGAAGTATGAATGATCTTAAATTAAAATGATTAATCATTGCTATTTCCTTACAACTAAGCCAGAAGAAAGGGGCACAACAAGCCAACCTTATAACGTTTTTCTTATTAAATATTTGAAAAACAGGAGGATTAACTTGCTTTTAGGTCATAATTGTAGCCTGGTTATGTCATGATGTTTGCAATTCACTTGAATAATTGCATATCAAAACATGATTAATTTGAAGTCAGGAAGTAGATCATATTCCAGTTTAACACAATATCGTGACACGGTAGGATTTAATGCATAGATGTTTTAATTTGTGTTTTCTCCTCCATCTTGAGATATGGTAGTTTATATCTCTCTTGTCATTTAATAATTATGACATGTAATTGATATCCTGTAACTATTCAATTTCAATGCCATTTCAATTTCAATGCCCTTATGATCATATACGTTTTTTTTGCCCTTATTTGCATTACAGATCCAGTCCTTTGTTTTGGTCATGGCAAAAGGTGAGAATCATTACCTTGCTTATTTGGAAGATATGTATGAAGACAAGAGGGGGCAGAAGAAAGTCAAAGTTAGGTGGTTTCATCATAACCAGGAAGTCAAGGGTGTAGTACCACTGAGAAATGCTCATCCAAAAGAAGTTTTCATTACACCTTATTCGCAGGTCATAAGTGCGGAATGCGTTGATGGCCCTGCTACTGTCTTAACACGTGAACATTATGAGGAATTCTTGGCTGCTTTTCCCAATGCTATATCAACCAGAATACATCTGTGCTTTAGGCAGTTCAGAAGCAATAAAGTAAAGCCCTTCGATTTGAGTAAACTGCGTGGGTACTTTGATCAACAATTTCTCTCTTGTTTGAATTCCAAACCATTTCCTGGGGCTGACTCTATAGCCTTAGGTTATGGCCTAACTGGTGAAGAAGATGAATTGAGTCCAGATGAGAATGTGAAGTTGGGAGCTAAGAGGACGAGAAGCAGTAGAGGGAGTGAAACATTTGTGACGGATCATTCAGGAGTTGGAATTTCTGGAAGCCGGATTATGACTTCTGAGCCTTCTTGTTTCAATTTAAGATGTGGCATGTCGAGCAAGAGATTGCCTCCCCTCAAGCATGTCGAGTCTCAGCATCAATATAGCCTACAATTTAAGGTTGACGAAAAGATTGAATTGTTGTGCCAAGATAGTGGTATACGAGGCTGCTGGTTTAGGTGTACTGTCTTGCAGGTGTCCCGAAAACAGATCAAAGTTCAGTATGATGATCTGCGAGATGAAGATGAGTATGGCAATCTTGAGGTATGCTTAGAAATTATGTAGCAGTTTCCGTAAATTTTCCCCACCAGGCTTGTTCTGTGTAGAGACTGGTAACATAATTCTTGGAATTGCTTTGAAAGTTTTCATCATGAAACATAAATGCTTTTGCTACTTAATTTAACAATTTCCAGAAGTGAGAATTGGGGTCGATGAAGAATTTTAATACTACATGTCCAGAAATCTGGGTATGCTAGCAATGGCAGACACCACGTATCAAACTTGGAAAAAATCTCAACAAAAAAAATTCTACATTAAAAAAAGCTTTTTAGAGATTTAGTAGACTGCACCAAAGTACTTGAAAAATCTAGGAAATTGAATTAGTACTCTGACGTAAAATATGTATGTCTAATTTATAATTTTTATTACAAAACCTTTTTATGTTATTTAATTTTAGTGACCATTTATTGTTAAGTAATTGTTTTATGATATTACCAGAGTTGCATCTTTATGTAATCTTCTTGCTCTTTCTTTATAAAAGTTCCATCCATCATAAGCAATTGGACTCTGGTAGCTAGATTCCAGCTCTAACTTGCCCAAGTACCTGCTAATATTATATAACTGTTATCGCCTTCTGACTGTTTCTCTTTTGAGGTTGAAAGTGAAACTCTTCCCTCAGAAAGGAGGTTTGACTTTTTGTCTAATTTGTAGGAATGGATCCCAGCTTTCAAATTGGCTGTGCTTGATAAACTTGGTATGAGGTGTCCAGGCCGTCCGACAATTCGACCAGCCCCTCCTTTAAACGAACAAACAGACCTAGCTTTTGAGGTTGGCTCTGCAGTTGATGCATGGTGGAGTGATGGCTGGTGGGAGGGGGTAGTAACTGGAACCGGCAGTAGCAGTGATGACATACTGCAAGTTTACTTTCCTGGTATGTGTGCTTGTTTTAGAAAGTACTATTGTGCACTTATTTGTTTCCTTCTTTCTATGCTTTTTCTTTCTTCTTATTTGCACAATAAAATGCCGTGGCATTAGGTGAAAGTTTCTTCTTGAGCATAAACAAAAAGGATCTGAGGACTTCTAGAGACTGGGTAAGAAACCAATGGGTTGATATTCAGGCAAAACCTGATATTCTTTCAACCATATCAGCAACAATTAGCCCAGATGCCAAAATGTCCATGTCTTCAACAATTACTAAGGACGTGAAGCCCAGTGGTTTTGATTTGTCTTGTACTGAAGCGAATACTAGTGCTGAACTCAATAACATTGAAGAGAAAAAGCCTGGCATACCAACATTAGTCACCGCTGATGGCATCATGGAGGATATGGACTGTGATGATGATAGGAAGCCTCCATCATCTGACGAGAAAGCTGATGAGGATGGTGGTAATGACATTAATGCTGGTGATGAAGCTGAAGGAAATGATGAAGATGAGGTTGATAGTGATGTTAAAGAGAATGGGGAAAAAATAGATATAGATATGTTCGAGTCTTCTGATTGCAAGGCTATGGAATTCATGGAAGTGACGACATAAGATGCTTGTAGCAGGCTGATATTTGCATCATCTCATGATTGCCTTGGTGCTCCTAATATAGGGTAGGCTTCAGTTGGTGGTTGAGATGCCTTTGTAAATATTAACATGACAATCGACAATATCCATCAGTTTGCGATCATAATCATAGATTGTACAGGAATCATATTAGATACTTGAGGTTTTATTGTAACTGGTTATATGAGAATTTGGGATTGGCATTTGAATTCCTTTGGTTAGAAAACCTAATCGAGTCCGATTTCTCCTGTGCTTCTTGCTCGCAGTTTGTACCCCGGTAATATTATAATTACTCGAGTCTGTACCTTATAAATTGCTTGTCCCCAACTGTTTTTCAGTAGTTTCATTGCTATGTCTGGCAATTAAAATGTCTTAAATTTTAACGTTTTTAAACTGATTCTTTGGTTGTGCATTAGCAATCTCTTCCAATGAAACACCTTGGGTTGATTCTGGAGAAATGGAAATAGAAAAAGAATAATAAATAGGCAAAGCTGGACAAAGAAGGGGAACAAAACATCTAGAGTCTTAGCCATTGGCCTCCATTTATGAATTGCATGCCCAGGAAAGGCTTTACTTCCTCATAAGTGAAGGTCTTCAACCATGGCACTCGACCTCGTGTATCTGCTCCTCTACCACTGCACTCAAATTCCCCAAAAACTACGGTCCTGCAAACGTGAATACATTGTAGTTTCTTTGTTAGAAAGTACTCCATAGACTCAGACTGAATCATAGATTGTGTTTTTCAGGATGTAAGGATTTGTACCTTTGCCTGTACGGGTTGTTCCAGTCGCTCCATCCTGAAGGAATTATAATGTTATCAAAGTAACAGTAGGCGTATATTGCCCTGGAATAGTTTCCCCAAGCTCTTCCCAGAAGGATTTTTCCAGTTCCGTTGATGACACAGCCTACGAAAGAGAAACCTGTATCGTCATATGGTGAATCCCTGTGGTGAGCTGCAATTGCTCCTGTCTTTGTAGCTGTTGATTGAAGCATACAATCCTGCTTCCAACAATAACCTCAATTTTTAAGATAATTTTTTTTTTCCAAAATCCGAAAATCCGAAAAAAGAAATAGAGATTGAACTCTACAACCTGAAACAGAGATCTTCCTCTTCCAAATATGAAGTCTACACTTCCTTGAATGTGACATCGGTAAAAGTAGTGTGATCCGGTCTCATCTAAGAGGGTGTCCTGAGTCCCTAAGATCCTGACCTTATAGAAAAAGGCCTTATCCCCAGAAACCCTCAAAGCTACTGCTTGCATTCCATATCCTCCAGGCACAGCTACTACTGTATTCTGCCATCACCAGCACACTACTTGTAATAAAAATGCTGAGATTGCAAACCTACGCCAGACAATTTGGTAACATGTCTTGATTACCTCAAAGGTGATTCCGGTAGCGCAGAAATAACTGGATTCTATGGTAATAGATGCTGATCTATAGGTTCCCAGTTCAACCCCATTGCTGTCTGTATCAGAAGCTTTACTATTCCAAGTAATTATAGTATCATAGGTTTGGCCTTCCTTGCCAATGAATGAGATATATGGCTTGGTACTCGGTACATGCACCTTTTCTCTGCATCAAGCTTCAATGGATTAATGAAATGCACATGATCTTGTGACCTACATACAACTTGTTAAGCATGATTTGTTAATATCTTCTGCATTTTTTAATCCAGAAGTATAAATAAATAAATCTAATTACTATAATAAAATAAGGAGAGGTGGGTCCCTCATGCATGTCTTTTAAATACTTAGGAAAACGATGTAAAGTCAGTGTGATTTGTAGAAGGAAAAGAAAATTCAATAACCATAACAAGGTCCATGTAACTACCTCAAGTTAACCACGTAGCTAAAATCATGTGCCCACTTAATTACCTCGCAAAGAAAAATGGCAAAACCGTAAAAGAGTGCAGAGTTCGAAAATCTAATTTTCCCGGTACTGCTAGCTAGAGAAAATCAAGTATTACTCTTTTCTTTTTTCCCGAGAAAATATATCCTTTCAGAGTGAACCTAACTCATCATGAGCTATATACGCAAACATTATGTGGAGTGGAACTATTTTTCAACGCTTACAAAAGGGCATGATGCATAGTTCGAACTTGAAGATTTAATTTGGAACTGTATTTAGATATTAATGTAAAACAGATCTCCATTTTGAATTTTATATATTAATATATATATATATATACACAAACCTGTAAATCCCTGGCAGAATGTAAATTTTCACTCTTCCTGTGTTATGTTCTGGCACCATGTCTATTGCACCTTGAACTGTTAAAGAATCACCTCCACCATTCTTGTCAACTACAATTACTCGGCTTCTATTGTAATTATCTCTAGAACTCAACCTTGCTCTACCTGAATCATCCACCTTCATGTCATCCCAAGTAATAAAATCCTTCACATATGCTTCATTTTGCGATAAACCCAGTTGAAAACAACCCGAAAACGACATGAACACCAAAACAAAAGCACCAAGAACAGACCTTTCCATTGTGTTTCCTCTTCTATCTATGATAACCAGCATCTGGGTATCCCTTTATTTTGGTGTCAGAGGAGAGGAAAGCGAACCAAAGAAAAACAAAAAGAGAGTTAGATAAGCACAGAAACTAGGAACACAGACGGTGTTGTAAATCTAAAAGTGTGGTTATTTTGAGAGTTACAAGTTCTTGGAGTTGAAAGGGTGTGAAGAGAGGTGAGAATAATAAATAAGGGAGCGTAGGTGTAGTGTGCCTGTTGTAGTCCTTTAAGGAACTGAAAATCTGAAATAATGATAGTAGCAAGCAGTAGCAAAGAGCATGTTGGCGATAAATAAATACAAGTATATATAGAGAAGGAACAAGAACATAGATTAGGATCGAGTTGTTTTGCATTTAAAGAAATGGGAAAGGAAAGGGAAGGTCAGTCATGAAAGTTATGCTAAGTTCAGAAGTAAAGATTGGATTTTTAATGGAGCTTTATGTTTTCTTTCTTTTTGGTGGTAAATATTGAGAAGGTGTTTGTTGATGGGTAGTTAAGAGAAGTGAGAAGCCAAATAGCGGTTATGGTTTTATTTCTTTAGCTGAAACTGAAAGGGTTGAGACAGGAGAGAGAAATCAGTCATGGCTATTGGCCTAATGCAACATTTAACACCACCTTAATCATCATCACATCAATCATCGGTAACTGCTGCATTAAAACCCATCTCTTTTTTATGATAAATTATTGCTGCAAACCTTCATATTCTTATATGCAAATGACGTTTCTTTCAATTCAATATTAATGAAAGAAAGATTGTAGCATATACATGAAATGATAAACTACTCCAATTTGGTACCAAGAGGGCATAAACCACGTAAATTAAGCCCACAGCAGAGATGGGCCTCCAACCCCAGCAGACCACTGACCTAATTTGTATTTGTTCTTTTTCTAAATTTAAAAATAAGAACAAAAAATCGGATAATTTCACTGCTCACGGACTGTTACCAGAAGAAGAAGAAGAGGAAGAGAGAGATTGAGAATGACAATGTCTTCAGTAACTACGACTCTTATCCCTTCTCTTGCTACTTCTTCTTCATTCTCCTCAACCAAACTCTCTGCTTCTTCTTTGTCTATGGTCTCCAATTCTGTTAATGTTGCCTTCAGCTCCCTAAAGCTCTCACCTTCAACGACCAGGGTTTTTGCTGCTCCTGAGACTTTGGATTCTGAGGACATTCTAGACCCACCTCCTGAGACCCTTGATGAACCTGCCTCTGATGATACTTTTCAGGTCTCTTCCCTTTTACTTTTCACCTTAAATGTGAGAGAAATAAAGCTAAAATTTTCCCCTTCTGCTTCAATTATCGACTGAATTTAAAGTATTTGGCTTTTTGAGTTAGATATATTCTTTTTGCTTGATATTTTCCGGTGTCGCTCTCTATCTCTTTCTCGAATTAACTTTGCCAATTCGGTTGTGAAAGAAAAATTCAGATGTTCTAGTTCAAATTGCATTTGTTTCTTCATTTTTTTTCTACTCAATGTCATGCCAATGTCCTGTTTGCTGATGGAAAATAATAACTGCTATTTTATTCTCTGCTTAATCTTGTGTGCTTCAGATTGGAGACTCTGAGACCCCGACTTCTCCATCACTCCGCATTGGAGCAGATGCAGATAAGGTATCTTTCTCTTGACGCATTGTAAGGAAATAAAACATCTCAACATCATGAACTGATATTGTTATTTGGGACTGCTGAGAAAAAATCTCTCATGCTATGGACCTAGCATATAAATGCCAAGCCATTCGTTCTTATGCAACCGTGCAGTGTAGTTGAAGGAACCAAGGTAGCATAGCAAACAGCTAGGAAATGGAGCCTAAATTCCTAGTTTATATTCCTCACTTTAGTCGACAATGAATCAAGGGTAACTTAGGTAGCTTCTCCACAATATCATCTGTGGCTCCTTTTGTAGATTGGAAAATTTCCACCTTACAAATATATGTTAAGCTGCATAGACTGAAGTTCATTTTCAAAATCCAAGTCTGGTTGGATCTGGTCACCTCAAATGGACAAGCCTCAAAAACAAGTTCATTCTTATAAAAGTCCTATGTACTTTTTGCAATGATGTGGCAGTATACCAGTCCATATTTCTTAGTCATGTGCTCGAATGCTTTTATAAACAAGCCTTATGATTTGTATATGAATTGTGAAACAATTTGTTGTAGATTTACAGTGTTTTTGCATATAAAATAGTATACTTACAAAATCTTCCATTTTTTTCTTCTCAAATACTGATTTTCAAGTCTACAAATGATCATTATTATCTGATAGTGTTTAACCCGATTTCCTTTTCAGTACTCCTTCAGCTTTCTTTTTTTTTTTTTTTTTTTACCTGGAAAGGACTTTGTCAAGTAATCATATGATCGTCTGGCCTGTTTAGGCAAAAAAATATTTATACTTCCCACTTTTGTATTGAAATAATATAGGAAACTTGATTATATTGTAGGGATCGAACACCTTTTCCCTTGGCAAGGGTGTCGTCTTATAGAAATTAGAGCTTTTTAATTGCTGAATGCTGATGAAAAATACTAGACTAGCATTTTTAAGTTAATATATATGATTTCTTCATTAGCTAGATTCATTATTTTTGCAATATAGTTTTCTAGTCGCCAAATTAGCAACCCAGATCTTCAATCAGCTTCCAGATCACCAAACTACTACTGTACTGACATGATATTTAACAACACTAGTCTTATTCTCAACAACCATAATATGTTTTCTTCATATCTTGAATGGTCACTTTGCTTTCCCGATCTATATGTTTAAGAAGAATTTTTATTCTCTCTTGATGTTGTTTCTGTTCTTAGATGGCTCCAAAGCAGAAAATTAGAATTAAGCTGAGGTCTTACTGGGTACCTCTGATTAAGGACTCCTGCAAGCAGATACTGGATGCTGCCAGGACTACCAATGCAAAGATCATGGGTCCTGTACCATTACCGACAAAGAAGCGAATCTTCTGTGTCTTAAAATCCCCCCATGTGCACAAGGATGCTAGATTCCATTTTGAGATCAGAACCCATCAACGCCTAATAGATATTCTCTACCCAACTGCTCAGACAATTGATTCATTGATGCAACTCGACCTTCCTGCTGGGGTTGATGTGGAGGTTAAGCTCTGAAGAAGCAAAGAACAAGGTAATTGCTTGAAGTTTCTAAGGTTATCTTTGTGTATTTTTTCCACCTTTGAAATTCAGCCAAATTCATTAGAAATCCATGACTATTGACTGTTGTTGCAATTTTAGTCAAACAGATTATGCCATGATCTTTGGTCAGTTAAGCCAAAGACGACCTTGGAGGAACATTCCCTTCATTTCCAACAAGTTGAAACTTAGGTCCATGCAGAACCAGAGATGTCACTACTTTTTTACTTCAACATATGAATGTCGCACAATTTGTTCTCCTATATATATCAGCCATTGAAATTTCATCTCATTACACCATCTCAGAATGAGTTGTGTCAAGTTTTATGTTTCTAAAACATGCAATCAATACATGTAAGTAGGTGGTGTGCACATCAAACAACACATGGGAATAAGTTTTTAAAAAATACATACAACTTCACTTTGACTTTAGTGAAATGGGGATGCAACTTGGGCTATAACTATGTCTAACTAACAAAACTTCACTGCTTACTTTCTTAAACATAAAAATTTAGGGTATTTATTCGGAACAATAATGATATTCATTTTTGTTTTGGAAGGAAGAATGACTACTAGCAGTAAGTATGACAGATTTTATTCTATTCAAGGAAATATTTGTGCATAGTTTTATGCTAGGCTCTCCAGTTTTATTTTTAGTGAAAATTATTCATCTCCATCCATCTTGAGTTTCATTTTTCCACAGTGAAACTTGAACCTCACAATTGGCATCTCCTTGCCTTACTTTTGTGCTTTTCTATATTGTGGAAGCTGATTTCTAAAAATTTATCATGTTAAAAATGTCTCCATCAAATAATGTCTATTCCAACCTTCTTGTGCTGTTATCTATTTTGTTATGTTGATTTCATTTTTAATGCACATCACATCAAATCTCCTGGATACGTTGTAATCTCTGCCCCATCCCTTAGAGTCTTCTATGATCTGGAACATTGACTTCATGTTATGGTTTGGCAGTTATTATTGACCCAATGATTGTTATGCTTTCTTTTATGCAGCATAGTATTCTTCAATGTGATCATTCTCTTTGCTTCAATATATATATATATATATATATATATTTTCATGAGGAGGCTTATGAAATGAGCATTGTCATATTAGGTGTCCTACTGTTCCAAGAGAAGCGAGTGCAAGGAAAACAGATGTTCAATTGAAACTTGGTTAAGGATTTGCTCGAACAAGTAAAATTGTTATCTGTCCCACAAGGTTGTTAGAGCCCACAAATGTTTTGGTTGGAGAACTGTAAGCAATGTTCTGTATGAAATTTGACCGACGTGGATATGATAATAGAAGTGAAAAAAATAGGCATATAGAGATTCTTTGTTATGTTTGATTAGTGCTCCTTGTATGAGAACTCGTGAGAAATGAAATTCATTATTCATA
>CAOGCB011667624.1:0-17207 GCA_948266635.1 Cnidoscolus chayamansa | reverse complement strand
CGAGGAACGGGTTATGTCCACCTATTACTCATTTCTTATGTTGTGTTTGCAATAAAACGGTAAATTGAGAAATTATTTCCTAAATCTAATAAGAAATCTAGATATTAACAATTTATCATAAGTTAGGTTTAGAAATACAATAAATCAAGTAACAATGGATCATGCCTTTGTAAAATCTTTCACTTAATCAAAACTCGGTTTTTACAAATTTAATGTTCTTAAATGCAATCATAGAGTTTCAACCAACCTCTCGGCTTGTATCAAAATCATATAATACATCTATGTCTAGATGTACTCAATTCCTTAATTTAACAAAAGATTAATCTAAATCTTGCCTTTTGATTATTTCAACAAGTTAGAATCAATTTCTGTCAAAATAAGTTAATGATATATCATGCACTTTGTTTTAATCATTATCATGGTTAAAAACAAATGTTATATTATTAATATGGAATGTTTCATTTCCTTCTGAGAATAAACAAACCATTAAGAATAAAATGGAAAATCAATAATAGAACTTTAAGAAGCACTTCATTCATAAAATCCACATTTACAATGCTAGTTTTGACAAGAGTAATAAAATACAACAAACAAGAGATCTTAATGAACAAGAAGGAATTAAAATATTTGAAATCACTTCTCGCCTCTATGAGGGCGTCACACCTCGAGGAATCTCTTGATTTGTTGCTGGACTTGATCGCTAGAAGGACTCTCGCCTCTTCTCAAAATATGACTTGAGTTCTGCTTTTGATTTCTTGATGTTCTGGATTGATAGATAGATTTCTAGATCATCCCCCTTTATTTCATTTTATGTATATTTATAAATGATTGAGGGTTGGAAGTTGTAGAGCAGTTGGTTGATCAATTGGGGTCGTTTTGGGTTGGTTTTTGCAACTGTCAACAATTGGTCACCTTGAAACAACATGACTCCTCGACTAGCTCTTCATTTCTGCAACTGCTGATGCCATGTCGTGATCGTGCCAATGGAAGTCGCGATCGCGACTTGATATAAGAAGTTACTGCTTGATTTTTTACAAAGTCGCAATCGCGAAGTCTTGAGTCGCACTCGCGACTTTCTTGCTGAAAGCACTGTCTCAGGTGGTTTCAACTCGCGACTAAGAGGATCTTAGGTCGCGCTCGCGACCTCTCTTAGAAGTTCTCATTTAGCCTAAAAATGCACCCTTTTCAACCCACTTCATTTTCATATCCAAAGCTTGACTTCATTACCTGCAAGCATTCTAACCCAAAACTACACAAAAATAAGTAAAACATAACACAATCACACAAAATAACACAATCAAATATGGTACTTTGGCAATGCCATCATATAATGTGTAATATGACTTACATGCTACATAACTATAATTTGTCACATCATTTGATATGACTATAGTATGCAACATCAATTTTTACTATTTTTTGTAGTTTTTTTGGTCTATATAAGGGAGAAATAGAGGTTGTTTTTGGTATGTCACCGGACCATATCTATATTCACGCAATTCGTAGAGCATGAAAACATGCTTGTTGTTGACAAAGCAAAAAAGTGTTTAAATGTTAATAATTTTAATAGTTTAAGTGTTTATTAGGTCAAGATTTTAGTATAGGTGTGTAATAGATAAATTGTAAATAGTTCATATGTTTTTGTATGTATTTAGCCATATTAAATATCTATAATGTGTAATGACCTTACATGCCACATAACTATAATGTGTACTATGACCTTACATGCTATATAACTATAATGTGTCACATCATTTGATATGAATATAATATGCAACATTAATTTATATCATCAAGTTATATGTCACTTAATTTTAAATATCTATAATGTGTAATATAAACTTACATATTACATAGCTATAATGTGTCACATCATTTTATATGACTACAGTATGCAACATCAATTTATATCATCAGTTATATCACTTAATTTTATATATCTATAATATATAATATGATCTTACATGTCATATAACTATAATGTGTCACATCATTTGATATGATTATAGTATGCAACATCAATTTATATCATAAAGTTATATGTCATTTAATTTTAAATATATGTAATGTGTAATATGATCATACATGTCACATAACTATAATTTGATATGACTATAATATGCAACATCAATTTATATCATAAAGTTATATGTTACTTAATTTTCAATATTTATAATATGTAATATGATCTTACATGTCACATAGACTATAGTATACAACATCAGTTTATATTACAAATTTATATATCACTTAATTTTAACTATCTATAATGTATAATATGATATTACATGTCAACTAACTATAACATGTTACGTAATTTGATATAATTATAGTATGCTACATCAATTTATATCATCAAGTTATATGTCGCTTAATTTAAATATCTATCATGTATAATATAATCTTACATGCCACACAACTATAATTTGTCACATAATTTGATATGACTATAGTATACAACGTCAATTTATACGATAAAGTTATATGTCACTTAATTTTAAATATCTATAATGTGTAATATGATTTTACATGTCACAAAATTATAATGTGTCATGTAATTTGATATTACTATAGTATGCAACATCAATTTATAATGTAAAGTTATATCTCACTTAATTTTAAATATCTATAATGTGTATTATGATATTACATGCCACATAACTATAATGTGTCATATAATTTGATATCACTATAGTATGAAACATAAATTTATATCATAAAATTATGTCACTTAATTTTAAGTACCTATAACGTATAATATGATATTACATGCCATATAATTATAATGTGTTACATAATTTGATATCATTATAGTATGCAATATTAATTTATATCATAAACTCATATAAAATATGAAAAAAATAGATGTTTATAATTGTAGAGCAAAAGATATGGAGCTAAAGACAAAGGCATGAAAGAGAATTTGTATAGGAGATATGAAAATCTTGAGTTCTATGGGAGAGGAAATGAAGATGTTCTTCGTAAAAGATGCAAATATGTAGGAAAAAAAATAAGGAGACACGTAGTGTGATTAAATCAACATAAAAAGTAGAACCTGTCCTTGAAACTTATAATTCTTAATGGATGAGAGAGATTATATTTTTAAATGAAATTTTACACATTATTTTAGAAAAAGTTGTAAAAGGATAATAGAGTAAAAACACAATTTTAAGTAAACGAAATTACTCTTATGACCCCATTAAGTCACATTTAATGTGGTTCTACTTGATTACTCAAATTGTGAAAAGTACTATTATTTACGAGATTATGTTTCCCATTAACAAGCTGCATGGTAGAGTACGAGACATGCATTTATAGATTAGAAGCTTTGATAGCAACAAGAGCAGAGAAATTAAATATAATACCAGAGTTAATGTTAGTTGTTCTTAAATCAACAAAAATTGGGAAGTAAAAAAGGGCATATTGAAGTTGTTCTATCAATATGCAAAATGTCTCGTATAGAATTTCTGTGAAATAACCACAAAGCTCTTGCTAAGAGCACAAAACCAACTACACCTTATCTACTTTATCATCCATATGGTAAAATAATGAAAGAAAATCAATTCAATGAGTAGTTATCATGAAAAGTAAGTTTTCTTATTACAAAAGTCTCATTATCTCGCATCTCTAATTTAATAATGAAAGATTCTTAATATGAGGAAAAATAAAGTCAAGAAAATATCTAAGAGACACTAACAAGAAATATAGTGCAACTATCCAAAGGTAGGTAACTCAATGCATGTTAACTAGGCAATATTTGTATAAAAGGTTATATGAAGTTTTTGTTACTGTTATATGTGATAAAAAGTAGGCTTGATAGATAATGGAAGAGGTTGATGCAAGGATATTTGGTTTGCATATAAATGGAATAGTGCCAATTGATCTTGAGACTAGGCTATTACTAGTCCACCATGTAAAGTGACTGCACAAAGTTTTTCAGAATTTGTCATGAATTTTAGATTCGTAATAATCAAAACCACTAACTACCTAGTGAACTCTATAATAAGTCTTCCCCATCCTTTCTTAATATAGAGAATTGACATTACATGAAAGATCTAACAACATTAAATGGGCATTTTTAACCATTATTTGCTACTAAATATTTTATTAAATAGATGGAAGTAGAATCCTTTAAGACCATCTATGCCAAGGAATGGCTAACTTAATTCTTTGATAATATAAAGGCCAAGAAATTGACCAAATTTGTCTAGAGGAATCTTATATGTTGGTTCAGGGAGCCTCATGAGATTGTCTTAAATGATTGGACTTAGTTCAAGGGAATTTATGGTCTATTAAAGGAATATTGGATTCAACTTTAAAAGTCCTCTCCATATTATACCAAACCAATAAGATAGTTGAAGCACCAAATAAGAATTTGAAGAGCATCTTGCAAAAGATAGAGACGCTAAAAGATTAGCTAAAATGGTTGCAATATGATGTATAGGGTTACAAGACAATACAAAAGCAACAATGAGGGAAAACAACCCTTTTTTGCATTATGTAAATAAGGTAGTCCTACCTATAAAGTTGGAAGTATAACTAATGAGGATTATCTTAGAAGCTAAAATTCTAGAAAGTGAATGGGCGAAATGCAATGTAATGAATTATCATTAATTGATGAGAAGAGAATAAAGACTTTTTTTTTTCACATGCATGCCTATCAAAAAAATGTTGTAGGAGCTTAATGGGAAAGTGAAAAATTAGACATATCATAATAGGCGATATGGTTCTTAAGTAAGCTAAATTGTTCCCTTCAATTTATGATGGAAATACAAGGCCAATTAGGATGGTTCCTAAATAATAATGCAAATTCTACTTGGTAAATCATATCATGTATTAGATTTAGATGGTATAGTTTTAAAAATATATATAATAAATCTAGATGGTGATGAGTTTCAAGAGTGTATGAACTTGGATAGGCTAAAAATGTACTTTGTATGAGAGGCTAAATTATAAAAAGTGGTACAAGAAAAATTAAGGCCATGATGACCCAATTAAAATACTTAAAATGCTTAGGAAATGAGATAGCTTAAGGCCTTTAGCATATGTAGTAGGCCTAACTTAACGATGGCATGCATGGTAGGTTTATTAGTAGTATGCCCTAGAACTTTGATGTAATAGGGATATTTTGAACATTATTCGTAATAAAATTACTTTCTTTATTATTAGTGCATTTGAATGAGTTCATATGTTTTATATCTATCTTAAACTAATTATACAATCCATGGTATTGGATGATGCAATAAAGAGAAAATCATGAAGAGTTTATGATATGAGGTTCTTATTACATGCAAATGTGTTGATACCTAAATTGTTCCTAGACATAGTATCAATGAGACTAGAGATCATTAATGCAGATAGACCATCATATATTATACTCCTTCATTGGATTAAGTAGTATTTCTCATAAGCAATAGGCATGACATTGCTTAGAGTTAATATGTGGATGGTTGTTTGAGAAACAAGCTCTTTGGAGACTCGAACATGAGATATTTATATTAAGATGAAGACTCACAACATAAATAAAGTGGATTATCCTTGGACTTGAGATTATCAAGGATATCTAAAGTATATAGAAATATATTTTGACTCAAAATCTTGATTCTTCACTAAGAAGTATTGATAGACAAGCGATTAGGTATGGCAGATAATCCTTAAAGATAACTGAATGATTAGCAAAGGATTCACCGACCCTAAATAAAGTAGGGATTAGTTATGCTGGAACTTAGAAAAAAAATCTCTAGTTGGAGTAGAGTCCATACATGGGTAGGATTTAAGGAATAAATTAGAATAATGCTTCTAATTATTTATGTGTTTAACTATGATATTAAACATGACAGAAAGTGCTACTTGTAATGCAAATAGAATAAATGAGGTGAAAAAATGTTTGTATTATAACTGGCTATGGAAGTGTATGGTCGAACCATTCTTTGATCTTATGGCACCATGGGAGTTATAACGCATGGTTAGATACCTTTAATGATTTGTACATGAAATAAATTCATTAAAAATGAATTTGTAATTTATAAATTATTTAAATTATCTTATGTGTTGCTGTAGTGGACCGGAAGCTCAATGGTTTACACACAAAGAGGAAAGTGAAATCAAAGTAAAAATAACAAGTTTAATTAATATTAGATGTCAATGGGCCTAACATAAGATGTCAATGTACATGGCATAAGATGTCAATGTGAGCCTATTTAAAGGATAAAATGTTATCCAAGTCTGTTGGATATGCATGTAAGCTAAAAGCATTAAGTATAAGCTAAAAGCATTAAGTATTGAGCCTTTGTACTGATACACTTAAAACTAAGAGTTTTAATGATGGATAAAAGCCTAAACTTAGTTTAAGAGTTAAATTAGGGCTATGTTAAGGCTAAGGTAGGTGGCATCTTTATAAATATATTAAATATGTGGTGCCTAGTATAGGATATGAAAATGAGAGATGCAAATGAGAAACCCTAGCAATAAAACCACTCTTTCTACCTTCGTGGATATCACCCCTACTAACACCTAGATGTATTATGACACTTGTTTACACATTGGCATAAGTTATTAGTTTCCATTCCTCTTTTGGATCAACATCAAAGATGATTTGGATTAGATTATTGTGGTTTTTGATAACCTAGTATAATAGAAAACACATTGAACATAGAGTTTTTTCAACTAAAAGGTAAATTCAATATCCTTGTATTTGTGACCAAATTTAAGGGGGCAACCCCTATTTTTATGAGATTTAAGGTCAAATTTTACTCTGATGTGCATCTATGTGACAACCTTAATTAAACCAACATTGGTATCAAAGCCAAGTTGCCACCTAAATTTTGATATTTTTACATGTGATCAATTTGAACAAGGTTGTTCCATGAGATGGATCTTTTTCATGTGTAAGTTTGATGTGATTAGGATTGTTCATAGCATGAATAAACTAATAAATAACCTTTTAATATTTAAGAATAATTACTTGAATTGTCGAGATTTTATTTTATAGTAAAAAACTATTAGTAGTTTTGATGGGCACATAGAATCCTAGACGAACTAGGATTGTGATTTTTCGTATATAGTAAAAATAGTTTTACAACTCTATTAGCCACCAAAACATTGATTTCCAACTAAGTTCAATCATTATTTTATCATAATTTAAACCCAAATATACATATCCATTAGAATATTTATTTAACATTCTTTTATTGTGTAATACACTTACATGTGTTTAGCCTATTTCACTATTTCACAGTTTGGGATGTTACAAAACCCTAAAGACTAAAACTAAAAATGCAATACCTTAAACCCAAAACCCTTAAACACCAAACCCTAAACCCTAAACTCTAAAATCATAAGCATATAACACTAAAATCGTAAACCCTTCTATGCCCTAAACCCTAGAACCATAAACCATAAACGTTAAACCCTCATCCCTAAAACCTTAAAATCCAAAACTATAAAACCCTAAATTACTAAATACTTAAACCATAAATCTTAAACTCTAAACCCTAAACGATGAAACCCTAAACCCTAAACTTGAAAACTCTAGATCCCTAAGACCCTATACCCCAAACCTTAACCTAAAAATCCTAAAATCCAAAACCAAAATACTAAACTGTAAACCATAAACCATTAAATCCTAAACAATAAACCCGAACCCTTAACTTTAAAACTTTAGAATCATAAGCCTTAAATACTAAACCTTAAAACCCTAAAACCCAAAATTCAAAACCCCAAACACTAAATGCGATGCCCTAAAGCACTAAACCCTAAAACCCAAAACCAAAAACGACAAACCCTAAACCCAAAAAAAAAACCCTAAACCGTAAACCTTAAAACCCTGAGACAATAAACATTAAACCATAAACCCTAAAATCGTAAGCCCTTCTAAACCTTAAAACCTTAAACCATAAAACTAGAAACCCTAAACATTAAACCCTAAACCCTAAATCATTTAAACCCAAAACCATAAACCATAAAATCCTAAATTCCTAAATACTTAAACATTAAACCTTAAACTCTAAACCTTTAGCCCAAAACCTAAAACCCTAAACCCTAAACGATGAAACCCTAAATCCTAAACTCTAAAACTCTAGATCTCTAAAACCCTAAACCCAAAACCCTAAATCCCAAACTATAAACCAAAAACCCTAAAATCCAAAACAAAAAACACTAAAACCTAACACTGTAATTCATAAACCCCAAAACTCTAAACCATAAACACAAAACCCAAAACTCTAAGCTATAAGCACAAAATGCAAAACTATACAACTTTAAAACCCTACGTCCTAAATACTAAACCCTAAAACTCAAAACCCAAAAACCAAACGTTAAACCCAAAACCCTAAAACCCTAAACCTTAAACCTTAAAACCCAAAACCCAAAGCCCAAAACCCTAAACCCAAAACCCAAAACCCAAAAACACTAAATCTCAAACCCTAAATCCAGAAACTTTAAATGCTAAAACCCTATAACTCTAAATCATAAACGTCAAACCCTAACCCTAAAACATTGTAACCCCAAAACAAGAAGCAAAAACCTAAGATCTCAAAACCCTAAACCCTAAAACTTATACTGAAAACCCAAAAACCTAAACCCTAAAATCCTTAATTGTAAACCTTAAAATCCAATACACAAAACTCTCAATCAATACACAAAACCTAAACTCTAAATCCTAAGACCTAAACGCTAAACCCTAAACTCTAAAACCCTAAACCTTATGCCATAAAACCCTGAACACAAAACCTTACGTCAAATGGCCACTTCTCTCTTCTTCTCCTTTTTCTTTTCTTCCTTGCACTTGGCCTTTTCAAGAACTTTGGTCCATTCCTTTTGGTCACTTCCAACCAGTCAATTTATGTAACAAATAGCCCACGTCATGAAGTAAGTGATCCATTCTCACCAAGTCCATCTCACTTGGCCTTTCCAAACGGTCTCCTTCTCTCCCTCTCTTCATTGTTTTGGTCCACTTCCTACGATTTGTTCCAATTCCACTCTCTTTAATTTACATACAACCCACTACATGTAACTTTTGTCCAAATCCATTTTCTAAACCATAAATAAACTGAATTTCTTTTTAATCCAAATCAACCCTAAATTCACTCTTAAATTACACTTACACACGTTCACAATTTTCATTTAAATCATAATTTAATCCTAGATAAATTAAATCATATTTCAATTTATCAGTTAGACCATCCATAAATTATTCCAACAATTTGGTCTAACCCTTACTAAATTTACTTCCATTATCATTCTTTAATTTACTTATGTCTCATTTACTTTATTGACCATCACTTTATATAAAATTCTCATTTTAAAATTCACATGTCATTAAATGTATTTTATTTAATTAAATTACATGTGCAATATATATATATATATATATATATATATACATTACATACCCGATTACCCTAAAAATCTGGATGTTACAACTCTCCCCCTCTTAGAAAATTTTGTCTCAAAAATTTTAAATTACCAAGATATAATTGTTTCATTTTCTTTATAACTCTTTGCACTTGTTATTCTTGTCTCAAATTTCCATTGTTAAGACTTCTTTATATCAGATTTTGGTATTAAATTTTGTAATTCATTGTCAAACATTCTCTTACTTGTTTCATTTCAAAAGTTTAGTGATCTTTATTTAAATTGGATACATACAAGTACAAAATTAACATTTATATTGTTGTCCCAAGGTTGAGTGACCAAGAGGGGGTGAATTGATTACATTTTTACTTTTCTTAAATTTTAAAGTTATTGCACTAAACTTATGTCTAAGTTCTGACTAAGTACGTTTAAGATGAGTTCTACCCTAGTTTAAGTGAGTGAGCTGTTTTAATCAATTATGATAACTGAAGGCAAATTTAGCTTAGCTAATTTTTTACTATAGAAAGGTTACCGTTCACACTACTGTTCACAGAGAACTAAGAATATCAGAGAACAATTCTAGCTTAGCTAATTTCTAGTCTACTGAAGGGACAATGTTCACGCTACTGTTTATCGCAGGTTTAGCTGAGTAAGAAGATTTGCTAATTCTGGTTCAACAAATTTTACATTTTAATAATACTCAACAATACGCAAATAATCGATGAAAATAAACTTGATAATCAGTAAATCAATGAAGAGTAAGGTTGAGAAAATTCAAACACAAGTTTTATAGTGGTTCGGCTAAACTAGCCTACGTCCACTCTTCTCAAGATTCCTCTTGAGAGTTCCACTATCCATCTCTTTTCCAGGTAAGAGATGAAACCTTTACAGTTCTTCCAAGCTTTTACAGGTACTTAGACAACCTCTTCCAAGCTTCATAGGTGTTAGGAAACCTCTTACAAGTTGGAATACTCCTCAAACTTCTTTTAGCTTTTAGGTGCTAAACTAACTCTTTCAAGTGATGTACTCTCACTTGAATAATAAATGTTTTCTCAGAATTTTCAAAATTGAAATCTCTCTTTCAACAATTGCAACATATTGCTATTAAGAAGAGATAGGATATGACAATGAAGCTCATAATGAATGCTTAAAAATGAATGAAAATTTGCTCAAAAATTTTGCTCAATAATATCGTGCATTCATTAGCCAAAACTTAGATTAAATGCTAATATTTATAGGTGAAAAATTCAACTCATGTTTCCAACACTAGAAGACAACAAAATAGCTAATTTTCTAGCCATTGGAGCCTGGCAGACTGCTGAGCAGACTGTGCAGCCGTACTGTGTCAGGCTTCAGTTAGGCTTTCCTCAAAATTAGCTTAGCTAAGAACATTAACTCTAAAAGTAGCTTAGCTAAAAATGTTTTGACTTTAAAAGTAATTTAGCTAATTTTGAGAGCAGTGTGCTAATTTCAAAAACTGGTTGGCTAATTTCATTTCCAATAGTTTCAACAAAGAAGTGTAGCTGCAAGATTAGTTTGGCTACTTTCATTTTTCATATGTGTATTAAAAATACTTTCTCCAGAATTAGTTAGCTTTTAACTAGGTATCTAATTTCAACTCATTTTAACTTGATTTTCCTTTGTCTTAAAACATATTTTGAGCATAAAAAAATTATTTTAATGCATGAGAGATCATTGGCATAGTTCTCAATTCTCTTACATGTTTTCGGCCTAGATCTCAATTCTTCATATATCTTCGTGATGTACCTCCTTTCCATGCTCTTTTCATTTCTTCATTCTTTTGATCTTCTTTCTTCATTTGGTTTAAAATTCTTGAATCATTTGTTAGCACAATTCATTAAGTTTTGTTATCATCAAAATAGGTTTCTCCATATGGGGTCAACATGTACATATACAAAAGTATTCACGGTTGCAGTAGTTATCTATTCCTAGGTCTTATCTCCCATATTCTTGTAGCTACCCAAGGATATGGCTTATCCATCATCCCTAAAATTCCAAAAGTCCCATCACTAGTTATTCCCATATTACTTCTTTCCTATGTCTGTCTCTTCCCCTAAAAGATATGATCCTTCCTGTAGTGGAGATTGCAAATTCCACCCTCCTGGACAGTCTCTCATCCACAGATCCATTAACAAAACATGCTCTAGTTAGTTTACGGCATACTCCCCTATGTGGGTGACCACAGTGCTTGCATTCAAATGGAGATGGAAATCCTTAGCTTCTCTTCCTAGTGCTAATAATTGGGGTAACATATGGTTAAAACTTGGTTATTATATCATGTCTAGTCCTCCTATTCAACTCTAGAATTTGTCTTTTCCTCCTTTGTTGCGACATTTTAAATTTCTTATTGCTAGTTTGGAAAATATGGACTCGTTACTGCATCTCTCTTCTATTCTTCGTTCTTGGCCTCTCTAATGGAACAAATTTCTCTTGCTATCATGTTGGCAAAACTCATCTCGTAGGACAATCTTTCTTCCAATGCTCAATAGTTCCACACCAATAATAAGCACTTATCAACTTATGGCACACTCCTCGGTGTTGTTTATTACAATACCTACACTTATATCATGAACCATGACCCATTTCTCATAAATTAGCAACACAAGTAGTAAATGGCTCCACTCCATTCATACGTATATCCATAATATCAATCTGCATTAGTCCACTGTCATAGTTGGTTTTTCCCAACTGGCATGTACATTGTTCCTTTATTTTACTTATGAATATAATTTTTCCTAACATATGTCCTAGAATCGCCTAAATCATGCTCTGATACCACTAAATATAACATCCCTTATTGAGGTTTAAAAAAGCCACGATAAGTTGAACCACATCATTACAATAATCAATATTAACAATCAATAATAATAAAACAATTGAATAAATAATTAAAAGTTTAAAATTTCAAATCAGTTTACTTATAATATGCTTCACTGTTGTTCTACATATTGGCCACATATTTTATAACTGATCTACGACAACTATAAATATGCCAGACAATATAAATTAACTTGTATAATAAAAAGTACATATCGATTATAGAATTAACTTATATTCAAATCTTCTTGTCAATCTATCAAATCTTGCTTCTTAAAATCTGCGTGTGGCAAGAACCGACACGCTGAACATTTTCACTTAGTGAGTGTAGATAAAAACAATAATAGCAATAATGTCATTACTAATAATAGTAATTCATATAATTATTCACTATCAGTATTTAACAATAATTATAGTAAAATTTTAAACCTCAATATTTAAATCTCCTGAATAATGCTTATACAATATAATCAATTTCAATACTATTTCATTATATATTGTATTCTTCACATTCGATAATATTTGTATTAGTAACAATATTCAACAATAATTCACAATTTACCTAACAATTTTAGTACTATAATCGATTTATTAATTTTAGTGTCAATATTCGGTTTATGATTTTCCTTCATTATTAATTTTTTATTCAAAATAAGTTCAATATATATATATATATAATTATGTACCATTTCAATACCATTAATTGATTTAATATTAATTCAGTGTCAATATTCAGTTTTGTATCATTAAACGATTCAATTTCAATTCAGTATCGATTCAACATCAATTCAGGGACAATATCAAATTCAATATTAATTCAGTGTTAATAATTAATTGAAATAATCAGTGTAAATTTTTTATTCAACAATTATTGATTCAATGTCAATTCAATAACATTCCAGTCAATAGTAATTGCAATATTTCTCCAATTACATTACCAACCACTAGAATGTGAAGTATTATAATAAGGGCCCATGTCGATTTAAGTAAGATCAAAGGCTAGACAAAGGATTCAGTCAATAAGGCAAAAGCCAATCAATTGGGCTACATCTACTCAATAGGGTTATAGCCACTCAATAGGTGGAAAGCACAACGTGCTAAACTATAGGGTACCTAACTGTAGCCACAAAGATCAACAGGAAATGTGATATCCCTAAAGCATCGTATCTCTCGTAAAATAACTAAGGCAATTTTCAGTTATTAAGATTCCAGTATTAGAAATCTTTTCATTAATCAAATTATGTTCTAGTATTACTTATTTTATGCAACTATAACTATTTCATTTCTATTTTTTATACTTAAGTTTCATTCCACTATTTCACAATAGGTTTAGTATTCCACTATTCAATTTATGCAAAATCTAACAATTCCTAAATTTAGTTATTTGATTATAATAGTTCCATTCATTATATGATTTATTCCCTTTTAATTCTTCATGTACTCCATTTTCTTACTAATCAAACTTAGGCCTACATTAATTTATTCTTTACTACAAATTTCAGTCCATGTAATTATTTCATTTTGCTTCCTCCTACTATCCATATACCAGTTCATATTGATCCATTTCTTGCAATATTTCTTAATGTAAGTGTACATCCCCTTTAAGTCCATTAACATCAACAACTCATTATTCATTTTAGGTCCATTCCATGTTCATGGTTCAAGATCCATTTTAAGTAACTCTTTAATGTAAATTCAATTTTTCTCTTGATTTATTTGGTCCATAACTTAAACAACATTTTATGATTCAAAACCTAAGGTGTAAGGCATTTCTTTCACTTATTACATTCGGTCCACTTTGGTTCCTTGAGAATAATTTATTTGCATGCCAATTCAAGTCTTCATGTGAAAACCCATTGTCCATATAAGTTCAATATGTAATGGTCATCTTCCTCTTGTAACTCAACTCCTATCTATTGTCCAAATTGGTCCAAAATGAATGCATCACATTTCTCATGCAAATCAAGTCCAAGAAAACACCTACTCTCCATGGTACCTCTTAATTATCATTTTCAATCCTTATGGTTTTAGCCTTATTTAAATTATTTTTTTCCAAGTAATCTAGTCCATCATTTCTAGCCATTTATTCACAACATACCAACATCTATAAATTTGAAATTCACAACCTATTACAACCACATCTAACACCTAAAAATTTAAGTCATTTTGACTTACAAACACACCAATTTATAAAATAAAAATATAGCACTTAACCTTTGAAATAAACTATTAGAACTTCCTTCCTTCTTCCTTTCTTCCTTTCATTTTGTGTCACCGAGAAACAAATTTTTATATTATATCTGAATTATACCAAATGACTATTCCATGTATTTGTATATGCAATATGCATAATTCAACGCAATTTTATGCCATTCCAAACTGAGATGTAAAAGTTATCACAGTTTGCACTTTTCGTGCCCAAGCCTACTAACACAACCTTTTTTATGATTACAATATTGGACGTAGCCATTCTATATCAACTATAGTTCACTTATTTAAATGTTTTAAGCACAAAACATTTAAGAACAATAAAAATATGGTCATGATCAAAATGGGACAACAACACGACATGAACCTAGCACATATGCAACAATTTGTGTAATGTCAAGTTTTTACCCAATTAGGTCAACATTTCAATGCCTTTTAACATGCTAATAATATTTTCCTCAATTGCAACGTAATTATGGACTAAAGAAGCAACATTCACCATAATTTAAACATCTTTGCTTTTACATTTAAATTTATACACACAACATAAAAATTATACACACACACATTAGCATCATTCTTACACCTTAATGTCACAATTGCGTTAACCTAGGTTTGGTTCCATTTTTGTCCAGCCAAAGTTACCCTAACATAATTCTATCCTTTTACACATTTATAGTATTCAAATATCACATTTTAAATGACATGAATAGTCAAAATGAATTACCAAAACAAAACGTGTTTGCATACTTACAAATGCATACACAGTTGGACAACATCTAAACACATCACCTAAACTCAAAATTTATTCACTACAGCACCTATTTTCAATTTTACAAAATCTTTAGGAATAGGTAAAGTTTGGTATAAGAAACCACATAAAATTCACCTTCCAACTCATACCAAAATCAGCCACAATTCAAAACACAATCAGTAATTTTTTTTCTTTCAAAATCTAGCATGTACAACACTTTGATTCAACTTGAATCAAACTTTTACCCAAAATATTTTAAGGTTCCAGACACTTATTCACAAAAATTTTGAAACCTACCAAATCAATTAGAGTACAACTTAATTCAACCAAAACAAAAAAATATCAAGCAAAGGAACCATATGTTGCAACCTACGCTTCCCTATATTGGTTCCACAATCAAAACTCAATTCAAAAGCATGCCAAACATGATTGTCTTTGGCTCTACTTGTTGTATACTACCCCTTAGGATGTTAAAAGATGTTTTGGGTGCTGGAACACTTGAAAGCCTTGCTAAAATTGATGGTTTGCATGCTTGGATGGAGGCGGCCTATGGTGGAAGGTGTAGGAATGGTTGTTGCCCGATTTGGAGAGATGAATAAATAGTTGATTTCCTACTCCTTTATCCTTGTTTACACTCTTTCTGATGTTGATGGACATATATAGGACTGCGATGATGTTGGGTAGCACCTTGGATGGCTAGGATTGATTTTGCCCTTTAAACTTTTGGTAATTCTACATTGACCTACTTAACTCTTCCTATTTCTACATTGCACCACCACTTAACCACTTTGTAAATTGTCCTACTAAACTTTTTTTTTTGTGCTATTCAAGTCATTTTATATGTATTTCAAGTCATTTTTGGAAAATTACACTTTAGACCCCATGTACGGTTTATCAGGTAACTTTAATTGGCAATTTTGACAACTTTGTTTAGCTTACTAAAATTTTACCTCCAGTCATTAAACATGTTTTAATGTGTTCTTTTCATGTTCGAATTAAACTTTTAAGTGATAAGCACATCGTGTTAAGCCAGTACATCAGTGTAAGCTAAAACCTTCCTTAATACTACTTACCTATGCTTAGCTTTAACCCTAAACATGATAATTATTGTATTAGTAACCTTTTATTGTTACTAAATTGTCTCTAGTTTAATATATCGTGTCTCTAACATAATATATCATGTCTCTAATATAAATATATCATCACTCTAACTAAGTATAACAAAGTGGGCATGACAAACCTTCCCCTCTTAAGAAATTTCATCCTTGAAGTTCTCTATGTAAACAACATAGGGTATTGTCACCTCATAACCTCTTCACTCTCCCAAGTGGCTTCTTTTGTATTGTAATTTCTCCATAACACTTTCACCAAATGGACTTCTTTCTTCCTTAACTTTTTAACCTCTATTGCTAGAATCTTAATTAGTTCCTCCTTATAAGTCATATCTAGTTGCACATCTATCTGCTCAACCGATATCAAATGTGAAGGATCTGATATGTATCTCCTAAGCATAGATACATGAAACACATTGTGGATATTATCCAGCTCTAAGGGTAAAGCTAGTTATACGCCAATGGGCCCATACATTCAATAACTTCGTATGGACCAATAAACTTAGGACTCAACTTAACCTTTTTACCAAATCTTAATATGTCACACCCTCAACCCGGATCACAATTAACCCGAATTGAGTGTGTTGTTCTGGTACTATTATCCAAGTTATTAATTTATTGTGACACCCCTTGCCGGTTCCCGAATTAACCACCGGTTAACCCGTTCCCCGGTTCGGTTAGCCACTTTGCCGGTCTTAACCTACCTGTAATTATTTACTGAAAACACACATGTATACAATAGAAATTCAACCAAATTAAAACTTTTTCTTCAATACATCAAGTCAACACTTTGAATGGAATACACTTTCATTAATATCAATTTCATAACAAAATAGTTCACATAATTCAACCACAACTGATTGAAATACATCCATTTCAATCGGAGAGAAGGGCACACAACCTGGCCCAAAAATCAAAATACAATAAGTACTGACAACCTA
>CAOGCB011666840.1:0-16220 GCA_948266635.1 Cnidoscolus chayamansa | reverse complement strand
AAAAGGGGAAGAAGGGTTCCCTCAAAACGGTAAGTGAACGTGAGTTTTGATAAATAACATATTGTCATTTAATTTCAATATTATCAGTGAACGACATTGATGCAAAACTCTAAAATTTGTATATATCTAATATTATCCACTCTATTGTCATTTAGTTTCAATATTATCAGTCTGTGATATTGGTACAAACTGCAACGTTGCTATACATCTTATCCACTGTATTGTTATTTAGTTTATATATATCTTATTCCTCATGCTAGCTATCTATAATCTATAATATTTATAAAAATATAATATTGAAATTTTCCGAAATACATCCTCAGTATCTCTATTTATTTTTTTATATTTTTTATTATTTTAAAATTTTTTAATAAATAATTCAAATACTATAATATTATCTGTATTATTAAGATTATCTATTTTATTTAATATAACCTTTTAAAATTTATTTTAAATATAATTTTATTATCTTAATTATATTTAAATTTTATAAGATACATTATATAAAAATTTAAATATATTTATTATTTTACAGATCATAGTTGAATCAGAAATTATAATCAAATCGGAGATTATAATCCAATCGGATATCATACTCGAATCGGATATCATATTTGAATCGAATATTATACTCGAATTGGAGAGATTACATTCGAATCGGAGAAATCATACATGAATCGGAGAAATTATATTCAAATCGAAAATCATACTCGAATCAGAAATGTCATACTCGATTCGGAAATCATACTTGAATCAGAGATCATACTCAAATCAGAGATCATACTCAAATTATAGACATATTCAAATCGGAGACATACTAATGTTATAATATATATATATATATATAATTTTATTTAATAATAGTAAATATAATTAAATAATAAATTATTAAGTTAAATACTATTAAATACTTAAATAATTATTTTATATTTTTAATGATATATTTAATTAAATAATAAATTTATTAACTAAAAATTATTAATTATTAAAATTTATATAAATACTATAAAATAAATATATAATTACTAAATATTATAATAAATATAAATACAACAATTTCTACAAATTCCATCAAATTTTATTCAATTATCAGTAACATAATATTAAATAAATAAAATAAATTAAAATTTATGTTAATAATGTTTACAAATTCTACTAATTTTATCTAATTATTATTAAAATATGAGATAAATAATATAAAATAAATAATTATTATTTATTCGAGTATCATTAAAATAATATGAGATAAATAAAATAAAATAAAAAATTTTTGTTCAAATAAAATAAAGAGTTTGTGTTAATAATATTTATGAATTTTCTATCAATTTTATCTAATTATTATTAAAATAATATGAAATAAATAATGTAAAATAAAGAGTTTATATTAATAATCACAATAAATTCTATTAATTTTATTCAATTATTATTAAAATAATATGAGTTAAATAATATAAAATAAATAATTTTTGTTAATAATTTCTATAAATTTTATCAATTTTATTTAATTAATAAAATAAAAAATTTATGTTAATTCTATCAATTTTATCTAATTATCATCAAAATAATATAAAATAAATAATATAAAATATAAAATTTGTGTTAATAATTTTTATAAATTTTATTAATTTTATCTAATTATTATTAAAATAATACTATATAAATAACATAAAATAAAAAAAATTGTTAATAATTTCTGCAAAAGTTATTAATTTTATTAAATTATTATTAAAATAATATAAAATAAATAAAATAAAAAAGTTGTGTTAATAATTTATGTGAATTTTATTAATTTTATTTAATAATTTATAATTTTATTATATATATACTATTTAAATTAATAATATAAATATAATAAAATTTTATTTTAATATAAAGATCAATTAATTTAAAATATTATTTAATAATTACTATGATTGGTACATGACAATTTTAAATATATTATATTATATAATTATTTTTAAAATAATAACTAATTTTACAATTTAATTATTAAAATTTATATTTTGAAATTGATGAAATTGCTATAATAAATAAATTATTTAGATTATTTTTTATTTTTAACATATATTTAATGGAATAATAAATTATTAATATAATTTTATTAAAATTTATATAAATATTATAAATAAAAATTTATGATAAACGTACGTAAATGCACGAGGTTCGTTAATAAAAAAAACTAGTATATATATATATAAAGAAAATCACAATCAATAGGATTTGAGCTATAATATTTAGCTATATATAATATAACTATCTATAATATAACTATAAATATTATAACTATAGTATTCACCAAACTTAAAGTTATATTATTTTTATTTTAAAAAGTAAAAAAAAAAAAAAATCATTCTAATGGAGGGTTTCTATTTGACTCCAATTTTAGATCCATTGTATTTCATATATATTGTCATTTAGTTTCAATATTAAAGAAATTAATTTGAAATTTTAAAATAAATTTTAATTTTATAAAAAATATTAACAATAATATAAATTATATTTAAATTAAAAATATTGATTTCCTTTATATTCGAAGTAATTTCATTTATTTCGGTTTGATCTATTTCGATCCATTTTTATATTTTCTCGTCCAAATCATATTAGATTTCAAATTCAATAAATATTCGTAATAAAAATTATGTAAAATTTAATTAATAAACATCTTTTTAATTGTGTATCAATTATTAACTATTCTTTATAATTATATATGTTTAAGTATATATGCAATGGTAACTTTCATTCTTCATAGACTTAAAATTGTAATTTTATTTCATATTAAGCTTTTTTTTTTTTACTTTTTCAATATTGAATAAAATTGATTTTTATTATATATTGATGAATGATTACTGTTTATGAATATATTAAATTTTATTTTAATGATCAAATATATATTTAATTTTTTATTATGTTAAAAAGATGATTAATAATCACTAATTTTGAGATATTATATTATTTTAATCTTGTAAACATTTTAATTTTTCTTCTTAATTTGATTTATTTTAGAATTTTATTCCATTATAATACGTTAAATTTTTCTTTTTTTTTTTTTGTCATTTTCTTAATTTTAGTGAGTGCAGAAGTGTGTATGATAGTCTACTCTTTCATCTAAATTATTCTATCCTTTTCTTTTTCCTCTCCAATGCATAATGGTGTCCTTTGAAATATGTTGTAATTCCTTTACAATTTAGTTGTCTTCGTTTATGGTAGACTCATCTAGGTTTCAGAGTCACTCTTTAATTGTAATGTGATTTTAGAATATATGTTAGAAATCTTACAATGAAATTCATGTTAAAAGATAGAAGAAATCAAATGTAAAATTTAGGAAAATTTATAAAATGTCAAAGAGATGGTGTAACCTTTAAAAAACAAGACATTTATTGTCTTGAAGAAAATATGCGATTGACTTGACAAAAGGTAAATGAAAATATGTAAAAAAATATAGTGGCAAGTAAGCTGAAATTATGATTTCAGAGTTCTAAAAATAAACACAGTTTTAGAAATAAACATAATTAATCTCATTTCAGAATATTGTCATTGTTTTTGTAGAAAATCTGAAAATAAACATAAAGTTCTAAAACATTGGCCCAACATGAATTTCTTTTGTTTAATACTATTCTCATTATTTCAAAATTTTTATTTCAAGAACCTAGCAACATACATACATTTCATTTTCCTCAAACATCATATTTGTATAAAATAGAACCATAAAATAATTTATTTCATCAATTTTCTGCAAACACTACTTACTATAGGAACAATAACATATTAATCTTGCACAAAATAAAATTATTTTCTTGAGAACTTAAATGCCCTGACATTTCATCATGCAAGATAAAAAAAATTATGAGAGATATAGTATTTATCTTAGTGAAGATGAATATTAGTAAACCAAAATAAATCTTCACAAATAACAACCTTCGATTTTAAAGAATGCAAAGACTCATTTTTCAAGTATTAATCGAAGAGAGAAAGAAAAAAATGTGTGAGAAACCAGAAGAGACTTTAAGAACAGCAACCCAAGGATTTTTCTTCGTAGGTAACCATCAATGGATGTTACAGATGGTTTTAGAGCTTAAAAAATAGAACTAAAATGGTGGTCATGAAGGTTTTTATCATAAAACAGCAGATAGTTTGAGAGGAAGACATGCCAAAATAGAGAAGATGAGTGGAGAGAGAAAACATAGTGTGCTGAGAAAGGAAAAGGAGTGAGGTGGTTTTTTTAAAAAAAATTAAATGCCAGTAGAAAAAGTAACTAAAATGGTTGACATTAGTAACATGGAGAGAAAGGGTTTGGAATCAAAAATGAAGTGTCATCTCTCATATGTGACATATATCAATCTTTTTGAAAAACAAAATAACAAACAAAGAAAATCAACTCAGTTTTTATATTCTTCTTCTTCTTCATTTTTCATTTTTAAAGACATGGAGGGAGAGAATTCATCCTTGGAAGGTTTCAATTTTTTTCTTTTTAAATGTGAGAGCATATATATGAGAAACATGATTTTAATGAAGAAATAATTGCATTTTTCATTTTGCAGGAAGATATGGATAAAGTTTCTTTGAAGATTCTAGAGATATGACAAATGGGTTCTGAAAAATACAAATGAGCAACAAAAATTACTTGATGAATGAAAAATATGTCTTGCAATATTATTGAGATTTGACATTTTCATTTTACAGGTAAATATGAATATATTGAAGCATTTTTAAATGTAAGCTGTGAAAGATGAAATTTTGAAGATTGAAAAACAGGTACGATTTTCATCTTTGAATGTCGTCTCTATTTCGAAATTAAAAGTTCTAAAATTTAAATTTATATCGAGAGTCAGTGACTATCAAAATGAATATTCTTCCTTTGGCATTCCACTTTATAAATATGAATTTATCTTGATCTTTTGCTCTTTATTTCGCACATATTTATTTGTCAAGAGGCTCATTCAAGTCTAGCTCTCTTCTAATTCTACAAAATGTGTCTTCACTTAATAGTTTGTGACATGTCCCTAAAGTGCTTTTCCTATCAATTCTACTCCTATAAAAGTTTGAATCACTATATCCTATTAAGTCAAACTATTCATTCTTAGAACACCATTATCCAATTTCATGTGTTCCAGTTAGGTACATAAATATTCTCTTAACAACACTTAGATAAGACTCCTTAGGATAATATTGAAATCTAGACAAATGCAAATACTAAAGTATACATCCGGTATAGAAAAAGTTAGGTGTAAGAGAGAGATATATACCTTTTGATCAACCTCCTTACCGGATTCATCTTTGTCTAACTTGATAGTTGAGCTTATAGAGATCCTAATGCTCTTCATTCTAATCATTTTAAATTTCTTTATAATCTTTAAGTTTAAGTTGAGAGATGAAAGCTAAAATACCAAATTATCTTTTTAGTTAAGCAATTGTCATCACTCTTTGCGATAGATTATCTATTATGTTATCCACTGAATTATCCATGTGATATCTCTATTCTTATGGTAAGCTTTCATTTTGAGGTTTATTGAAACTTTTCTAAGCTTGGTGATGTGTCATTATTGATTTCCTGCTCAATTTGATCATTTTCTTAAGCTTTAAAAGTCTCAATTTATTTTTCTACCTCTTGAAGTATCTCCACTTTCTCTTCAATTTGATATTCACTCTTTTTACTTTTTCTCATCATTTTTATTGCTTTATTTTTATTCAAAAATATACTCATATCACTATAAGAAAATAAAAAAATACTGATAAAATTATAAAAAAGGTGGTTGGTAAAAGACATTACTAATAGTTTATCAACCATTTAATTAGCGATGTTTAAAGTACCAACCATTTACTGATAAAATAGCATAGGCATAATTTTACTTTTTTGTAGTGTATTCATCATTTATAGACACTATCTTTTCCATAGAGTTAGTTTCATCAAATATAATGTGCATGCATTCCTCAACAACCAATTATTTTTTAATAAATACTTTACTTTTTTTTCTTAAGTTCATTCTTTACATGGATGAGCATTTTATAATTGATTTTAGATAGACATCTCACAAGGTCTTTTCTACATATCTTTGAAGTCAAATGCAATCTTTCATATCCTAATTTTACATGTCATAATATAAGGTATTTTTCAATATAAAGTATATATTATCAACTCATGAATTAATGAAAAGGATTTTCTCATACATCCTTCATGTAAAAATTCAACACACACATATATTCACAAAAGTGTGCAACTTTGTCAACCTATGGGCACTTGTTAATTTTTATATAAAAACAAAATTTTTGAAATGAGTATTTGCAGAGAGAATGAGTTAACTAACCATATTTGCAGCAATTTTAGAATATGACTTGACATAACACCCAATAATCAAAGTAAGACATCATATCCAACAACCTAATCACCAGATATCTAAAAATATCCAAGCATATAAATAAAAATATCCAAAGCACAAAGCATAAAGTAAGCCTACTTTCTTCATCCTCAATAATTTGTTCTTTTCATTTGTCTTTAAAATGTATATGTCTATGATTTTGCCTCTTAATATCTTTAGTCTTATGTCTAGGCAATCATTGTTAACATATCAAAGTTCATTTTCAAGCATACTAAGGTAACTTGAAAATAATCATTTAATTTTAGGTACCCAAATTAATTTGGATCTTTGGAGGTTTGGATTACTAAGAAGGATTCCTTTTGGTACCCAAATCCTTTTGACCTTCATGGATCCTTTCATTAATTCATAATTTTTAATCATATGCCTTTTATGATTACAATAGAAACATGTAACATTTGATAAAGAATATGAATATACTTTAACATTTGATAAACATGTAGAATAGTGTGAAAAATTATGACCACATTTATCACAATTATAGTAATATCCATGAAATGGTTTTTCTTTTCTAGTTTTGTATAAAAACGCATACATTGCAGTTAGATTTCTTAGCAAACATGAATGTATTTTTAGGTGCATAACAAAAAAATTACTCTAGAAATTTTAACAAATTTAGTCTTGATGTGTGAATGTTGTACATTACGAACAAAATCAAATGTACTTTTAATCCATGGAAACTTTGTAGAAGCAACCAAAATGTCAAAATTTTCTTTTTTTTTTGGGTAAAATTTGAAAGACTATTTTGCAAGTTTCGAATTTCATTTTTGAAATTTTTATTTTCCTTTTCAAGATTACCATTTTCTTTTAAAGTATCATCAAAATTTTGAGACTACGTTGAAAGCTCTTTATTTTCCTTTTTCAAAATAATCTTTGTTGAAGTCAATGAGAAAATTTGATTTTTTAAAAGTTCATTTTCATTTTTCAATTTGATTTTTGAAAACTTTGTTTCTTTTGAATGCTTTCTCAAGATCATCACACATATTATGTAATCCTTCTAATAACTCATTATAAGAAAACTTATGATTGTCAATATCACCAAAAGTACAAGAAAATGAAGTTACATTACTTTCATGATCAATGATATGTTCATTTAAGCTTTTATGATCATCAACTTCACATTTAAAGGATGTTGAGCCTTCTACAGTTCTTGCTCTTCTTGATTCTTTTTCATCATCTTCTAAAGTAAGTAGATATATGTTATCAATAATTAAGTTCTCATTGAATCTTTGTCCATGAGTATCATCCACTTTCGATTCTTGCTTTATTTGTTGATGAGAAGAGAGGTTTTCTATATTCTCAAATTCATCAACTTAACAACAATAGTTAGAATTATATATAGAATTAAAAGAATCTCAAATATCTTTAGCGCTAACACATTTAGAAATTTTGGCATAAACATTATCATGCAAAGGACTTCTCAAAACATGCATGACTCTTATATATGAAGAAAACATACAATTTTCATACTCACTCTACTCAAATTTTTTTTATTTTGTAATATAAGCTTCATCTTCCAATCTTATAGAAATAAAAGGATTATTTAAAATAACCCTCCAAGCATTTATATCAATTGATTGTAAGAAGATTTTCATTACAAGTTTCCAATATGAAAAATTAGTTCCATCAAATAGTGGTGGACTTGTAATAGAATGACCTTCCTTGAAGAGTTGTGATATGCTTGCTATCTTAGAAATACTAGCCATGGTGTATGTGTGTGGATCCCTTTAAGGTGTTTAAACCCCAAGCAAGAGAGTTAGGCTCTGATGCTAAATGTAAGTCCCAAATCTAGACCCAAAAGGGGGTAAATTGGACATTTTTAACATTTTTTTGAAATTTTTTCTTGCTCAAAACTATTTTGGATTGAATTAATTAAATAGCAAACTATGTTGTGTTAAACTAGAACTTCTAAAAACAGTATTCATATTGTAATAAACTTGTACTCTTTTCATATAATAAACTTTGACTAATAATATAGCACAATCCAAAACTATTGCAACTCAGATATATCAAATATAATCTCAATAAGTTAAGTGAAACATAAGCATAAAAGAGTGTAGAGAAGAGAATAGAACACTTGAATTTTATAGTGATTCGGATTTCTCGCCTATATCAACTCTCGCAAAGATTTCCCTTTGAGTTGTTCCTCCACTGTTGACTCTTTTAAAAGGGAAAAGACAAGCCTTTAAATCTCTCAAGTTTTCCAAGGCTCTTATAATTTTCTTCCAAGTTTTCTAAGGCTCTTGTAATTTTCTCCAAAGTTTTCAAAGGATCTTGTAATATTCTCTCATGTTTTTAAAGGATCTTGGAACCTTCTCCCAAGTTTTTTAAAGATCTTATAACCTTCTCCCAAGTTTTTTAAAGGATCTTATAACCTTCTCCCAAGTTTTCGAAGGATCTTATAACCTTTTCCTAAGTTTTCAAAGGATCTTATAGCATTCTTCTAAGTTTTTAAAGGCTCTTATAACCTTTTATAAAAGTGTTTCTCACTAAACACTCAAAACACAAATTATCCCAAGCTTGCAATCAACTTTAAATAGGTTTTGGTGGATGAAAGAAATTAATTATTGTTTTTCTCTTATTATAGTCGAAGCTATAAAGAATGAGAAGAGTTTGATTTGCCAAAGAATGCTCAATCAATGCTCAAGTAAAGAAAAACTCTAATGCAATAAGTTCTCTCAAGTTGTAAATATTTTTCTTGAAGAGTAAATGAGAGATTTTGATTTATATATATTTCTAATGTAAAACTAGTCGTTTGAGATGATTTGAGCAGGTTGAAAACATATTTCAATAAAAACTAGTTGTTATTTTGGACTTTTATTGAATCTTTGCTGAGTTAATTTTAGAACCTAGGATCATGAAAATAGAAGTGCTAATTTTTAAAGTCCTTGGTTCTACTTTCAAATTAGTGACTATATTTTCTTCAAACTTTGAAATCAATTTCTGAAACTAATTTATATCATATGAATATACATGTATGTATGATTTAACATGCTTGACAATTCACACTCTTATACTTCTTTTTATAAGAATTCTAAAATTACCTAATGTTTTAAAAACTTCAAATTCTTAGTGCTTCAAGTCCTTTTGTCTTTGTATGTTTGATCCTCCTTCATTTGAATTTCTTCAATATCAACATGTAATTATTTACTTCACAGAATTCTAGCAAAGTATATTTCCTTTAAAAATAAAGATAATTTATGTAAGTTTTAAAATCATCAAAATATGCTCATTTGAGTTCATGGGGTCAACACTTTCAACTAAAACTATTCACAAAATTCATATTTTCCCCATTTTCACAAAGGCAAAACCCTTTCATATGTATATATATATATATATATACTAGTTTTTATGTACGTTTATTGTAAATCTTATATATTTATATATTTATTTTATTTATAATTAAATTTATAAATATTTTAATTTATAGTATTTATAGTATTTATATAAATTTTAATAATTAATAAAATTATATTGATAATTTATTATTTAATTGAATGTATCAAGAAAATATTAAAAATAATAATAAAAAATTATCTAAATAATTGATAGTTTTCAAATTACATTAATAGAGTAGCTTTACCAACTTCAAAATACAAGTTTCCTGCAATAATTAATTACAAAATTAGTTATTATTCTTAAGTAATAATACAATATAATATATTTAAACATTGATATATTTGTTTGGTTATCTTTGTGGGAGCAAAACCTCTTTCTAGATAATGTTCTTTGTATGTGTGCTTTTATTTTTCATATCATGTGATTTAATAAATACTTTTGTAGTTGATATTGATACTTCTCTTGATAGTGCAACATACAATTGTCCATGAGAGAATATATCATGTGGCAAATACATGCTCACATTTGATATTTGTTTAACCCTGAGCTTGTTTATTGTCATTGCAAAGCATAGACGAATTGAAAATTACTTTCTTTTGAAATAGAAGGGTATCCTTCATTTTCTACGGTTGATAATGGTATCCTTGACAAAAAGACTTGTTTTCTAGCATGTTGTCCAACAATAAATTCTACTTGAATTATATTTTTACCAAAATTTTTGCACATCATTCTAGTCCCATTACGCAAATCATTTGAAGAGTCCAAATTCTTCAAGAGTATTATCGGACAATTTATTTTTAGTTCAAGCCTACGGGAAGGTAATCCATTTGATAACAAAATATTAAGAAATTTCTCTTGATAGTAGTTATTTGTATCAATAATCACTTCATCAAAATTATTATAGACATTACTTTTACCAAAAAATATGTCTATCATCTGTTGATTTAAGTTGTCTACATATTCATTTTTTGTTGCCAATATCGCTCGATTTGTCATATATTGTGCATAACTTGAGCTCTCTATTAGCAATGGATATACCGCTTCAATAAATAATTGTTCAAAATTATTTTCATTTTCATAACTTACTATCATCTCTTCAGGTTTTATATTATTACCTTCTTTGGTTGTTGGCTGTTCTCTATCATTAACTGTAAGTAAAAATTTTTCAAAATATGTATCATTCATAGCTCTCATATTTATTGTCAACCTCAACACTTCCATGTTGCTCCATAAATAAGATTTCACCAAACTTGCACTAACTATTTCTTGTTTGGTAGCTTTAGGTATCACTGGTAACATCTGTCTGAAATCTCCTCTGAACACTATAGCTTTCCCTCTAAATGGTTGAGAACTATCCATTATATCTCACATACTTCTATCAACTGTTTATATTGCTAGTCTTCTAGCCATGGGTGCCTCATCCTATATAATTAGACTTGTTATGCGTAATAATTCTGCTTGTCCACTTTGCTTTGATATCCTACTCAAATTTCACTCTGTTAGGCTCAACATTATATTGAATCACGAGTGAGCAATTCTACCTCCTAGCATAATCGATGTTGCTACCCCTAATGTTGTTGTGGCAAGTGCTATCATTCATTTAGATCTTATATTTGCAAGTAGTACACAGTATAAGATTGTCTTTCCTGTCCCTCTAGGTCCGTCCACAAAGAAGGCTCCACTTGTGTTTGAATGCACCTTTTGAAATATTATGCTATATGCATTGAGCTTATCAGTATTCAATTTTTAGATTGCATCGATGTCTTCTTGTGGTATTTCGATTGCCATCTCTTCTATCATCTCTCTTAACTTATTGATTGATTGTTATGATTGATCTTTATCTCAGGTAAATCATATTTTTTTTATAACTTTTTCATACTCTGTAAGTAATGATTTATGCTATTCAATGTTTATAAGAGTTGTGTCTCATCTATTAGTTTATCTTTATGTGACATATAAACTATAATCCTATCATGTCCTTATAGATGTACCTATTTAACTCCTTTCAGGCCAGCACATATCTCAACATTAATGTGACAATTATATCTTGTCAAAAGATATGAATTGTAACGAATGACCCATTTGTTGTCCATCCTCTTTCTTCTTGTTATAACCTGCATCATTGAAGTTCTTCATTACATGTTTAACATAATATAATATATATTATAATTGATATATCATATAATAAAAATAAGTTTAATTTATGATGTAATTTTAATAATTGATATACCTTTCGTTCATTATGTGGTCTTCTATCTATAGAATATCCGTCTTTTCCTAATATTATTTTTGAGGAATATGGCTTAGGATAATGGAACCTGCATTTTCCACCAATTATACAAGAACAATTTGGATTCTCCTTTCCACATGGCTCATGCATTATGTGTTCTGCAACCATCTCGTACATTTCCTGATGTTCATTCTCATATGGGATCTCTGCACATATATATTTATCAAATTCACCTCGGCTTTTAGCTTGTAACGCAATCCAAGTATGACTAAGATATATGCATGCGACAGACCCCTCTTTTAAAATTCAATTACATGCACATGTGCGGCAACTTTTCCAAAGATATCCTTCTTATACAATTGGTCTTTTAGGTCATACAATTTTGCTCTAAATACTCGTGAAGTCAAGTCATGTATATGTTGAAGTATTTGTGATGGTTTAAGTTCTTGCTTTATTTCTTCTTATTCTGGATTGCATGTCATTGCAATAAAAAGGTCAGGCTTACCATAATGTTGCACTAGAGCCATTGCATCAAGGTATCTTTTATGTATATCTGTAGATCCTCCGATTAATGATGTTTGCAATACATTACCTATACCAACTTTATTCTCCCTTTATTTCATTTTATTACTTTACATAAATAATTTTATAATTTTTTCAATTTATTTTTAAATATTTCATATATATATATATATATATATATATAATACATTATTTTTTTTCTTCTAACTTATGGTAAACTATAATATTAAAAATCTATTTTAAATTATTTATATATTTATTTTATTATATTAGTTTACATAATTAATTTTATAATTGAAATAAAAAATAATTAAATTAATGAAAATTAATTAAATTAATGAATAATTAATTAAATTAATGAATAATTAATTAAAAATTACCATATTATAATTTTATATAATATATTATTATTAATTTTATAATATTTATATCATATTATTTATTATTTATATATAATTTTAAATTTATATTAATTAATAAAAATATATATAAAAAATAAATAGAAAAAGAAAAAGGAGTATTTTAGGAAATCCAAATGTTTTCCCTTCGTACATTTATAATTAGTATAGATAATAGATTAATTAATTGTTGAATTAAAATCAAATTTTATTATATTTATATTATTAATTTAAATAATATATCTATAATAAAATTTTAAATATTTAATACTTCTAAATTATTAAATAAAATTAATAGAATTCGCATAAATTATTAATACATATTTTTATTTTATTTTATTTTTGATATTATTTTAATAATAATAAAATTTATTTATGATTATTATAATATTTAGTAATTATATATTTATTTTATTTATAATTATTTTAATTTCTATCATTTTATAATATTTATAGTAAATTTTAATAATTAATATATTTATGATTATTAAATAAAATTTATATTTTTTAAATATAAAAAATTGTAACATTAAATTAAAAATAAATAAATATATGATATAAAATTATATAAAAAATAGAAAATAATAAAATATCAATATAGACTATAATTAATGCAGTAAAATAAATATTTAATATTAACAAACATAATAAATTTTGAATACAAATTGATATAATATTTTCATATATAAAATCGATCTAGAAAACATTTTCATAATTTGCGATTCGAATATGATCTGCTATCTGCGAATCGAGTATGATATGTGATTCTGCAAATCGAGTATGATCTGTGATTTAGATTCCAGTATGATTAATGACTCGAATATGATTAGCGATTCGAGTATCATCTTCGATTTGAATACGAATTCTTAAATAGTGCATTTTATAGAGTTTAAATACAATCAGGATAATAGAGTTATATTTAAAATAAACTTATAATGCATCTTATAGAGTTTAAATACAATTAAGAAAATAGAGATATATTTAAAACAACTGTAAAATGTTATAGATAATCATATACTATTTGAATTATTTATTAAAAATTTTAAAATTATATTAATAATAAAAAATAAATAGAAAAAAGGAAGAGGTATTTCGGAAAATCTCAATGTTATATATATATATATATGGGATCACATTATATATATTTAATGTAGGTGATGACCAATGTGTGAAATGTAATAATAAATGCATCATGATATTTTAAAAAAATTGAAATTTTAAAATAAAATTATAGTCAATATTTATATCTAACCTACGAGTTTTTTTTACGTTAGGAATTAAAAAAATAAAAGATAATATAATATTGAAATCATTTTAAAACTACGTAAACAAATTTGTTGATACTCACCTCCAACTTCAATTTTATAAGTAATATCCATATTGTTATATTATTTTAATAATCTATAATATAGTCCATATAATTATTTGTGTCGGTTTTAATTAAGGATGACACAAAATAATAGTTATTGGGTTTAGAATAATATAAATTTATTTCGGTTTAAATACTTTTCTCTCTACCTTTATGGAAAAAAAAAGATAAGAATAAGAATTGATTGGGGATACGGTTATCTCATATATACATCTTGTTCTTCATATTCTCTAATCATTTTAAGAAAAAATTAAAGAAATGCTAGAGGGAAGAAAGAATAAGATTTTTACCGCAATAAATTAATGGCCATGGATTAAGGTATGCTTCCGTTTATTTTTTATTTTTATCAGATAATGAATAGAACAAGACGATCTAGGATTATTCCTAAATTATAGACTTACACATATAAGAATAAAAATACAATATAAAAATTAAGAAACTTAAAATTAAATACAAATTACAAAATAAACATTAAAAATAGTCAACCAAGCTATCCATACTAATGGGTCGATATTTTTCACATATCAAATTAAATCAATAAAATTTTGTTATAATCAGATAAATATTTATCAGTAATTTTAGTTTTTCATCAGTAAAATTTAATTATACATAAGCTATTTACTAATGCATTATTAAAGCGTATGTATTTCATTTAATAAATAAAATTACTAATAAAAATATATAAATTAACCCGATTAAATTAATTTAAATTTGTACTGAATAAATTTATTAAAGAGAATAAAACATTCACTCATAAATTTAAAATTTATTATACATTCAATACTCAAACTCGAGATCTTTAATTAAAAAAAAAGTTGTATCATTTTATCTCACCTCTTAAAGATAATACTATTGACTTTAAGATGCATCAAAGGCCTCATCAATGGAGTTAATTAATCCATGCCAATGGATTATGTCAAAGTCCATCACACTTGGCAACATCAAATTTGTTAGGAGATCTTTATCGACTATGTAGACGGACAGGGCATGTAGATGTATATGTTCTTAAGTGGCTCATCCTGTAATTTGTCAATTGACAAGTGATGCTCACCCTTTATCTCTTGCTCTGCTCACCTATGTAAAAATAATGTCCTTTATTGCTGAGAGCCGACTAATTCTGTAATTTTATCAAATAAAGTTCAACCAACTAATTCTGTAACTTGGTAGGATGAAGAAAAGCCGACCAATTGCGTAACTAGATATGATGAAGGGAAGCTGATTATAGTCGTAACCCGAAAAGCAAGAGAAGTGCCACCCTACTCTGACTTACACATATGCATCAAAAAAGTGTTGGAAGAATATATTGATGTCATGTAGGTGAGTTACCAAAGAAAGCACACCAACCCCCTAACTCGGTAACTAATAGGCGGAAGTCAGGACGATTACTTTGTCGGCACTTCAATTAGCTAAGGGGATAAATTGAAAAGAGCTGACTTACTTTGTTATCATGAATCCAGATTAGAAGTTGACCTACACAGACTTATCTAGAGTTTTTAGACTTACTTTGTTACCATGAATCAAGATTAGGAGTTGACCTACATAGAGTTATCTAGAGTTCTTAGAGAAGTGTTGAAAGTGTATGTGACTGAGTTACCATAGAAAATTTATAACTTGGCATAGTGAGGGGAGCCCATAAACACTGAGGAACTCTTTATTTTTAATGAAATTCATAATAATAATAATAATAATAATAATAATTATTATTATTATTATTATTAATTTTTTTAATAAATTTTATTTTTCTATACAGAAATTATATAAATAATGTAAGAAAAAAGATAAATAATAAAAGGCTATATATAAAATCAAATCACTTTTTTCTATTCGATTTTAATTAATAAATAATTTGATTTTGTTTTGTTTTGTATTTTAAAAAATAAATAAAATATATTTTATTTTAATTAATTCAGTATAAAAACCTAGTTATTGTTGCTTTGCCGTATATATCGTTGCTCTCCATCACCTAGACCTCGTCGTTGTTGCCTTGATTA
>CAOGCB011666359.1:0-14926 GCA_948266635.1 Cnidoscolus chayamansa | reverse complement strand
ATATTTTATTTAACATATTAAACAAAGTTTGTAAATACTACTTTAATTAGGTTTAATTTATACATTTAACGTAATTAAAATTAATTTATTTCTATATTAATATAAAATAAATACTCTAGATAATTTCTAATTGTTTTTATTCTATGAGTATCTATTACATTTATGTGAGGAATAATTAAAAAAATAATTAAATCATTTATATTTTTATTTAATTAAGTTATTTTTTATTTTATTTAATTATTCAAAATCTAATAATCTTTTTTATATTAATTTTTAACCAAAAAATTGCAAAAAAAATATTGTAATTCAATATTATATAAAAAAAATGAAAATCAATTTAGAGTTTTAGCTAAATAAGTTAAAAATAGAAGTTTGATATTATTAACATTAAGAATCATGTAATATATAAAATTATATAAATAATCACACTGTTATTTAAGCATTAACAAAATAATCTTTTTTTAAAATATTAAACTATGAAGGGTTTTTCTTTAATGAGTGTACTTTTAGTTTTAATATAAATCATTTATTTTAATATAAAAAAAACATTAAATACTCAAAATCATTTATATATACCTAATTTATAATAATCTTAATCCTTTATTTAACTATAACGTACGAATGACATAATTTATCATTATTAATAGCAAGCCATGCGGATAATTAAAAAAAATTAGTTTAATTAAACATCATTTGATGGAGAATAATATGAAAATGTTAGAAAATTAAAAGTAATGGAATTGGATGAACTAAGACACATTACAGAACCTATGCATCAAACAATGTGTTCACACTTTGTAAATCTGGTCAAAGGCTTGCAGATCAAGCACCAGAAAGGTTGAAAATGAACAAGACAACATCGTCTCAGTCCACCGCGGGAACATATATCAATGCAATCCAACGCTCATGGGACCTCATAAAGATTTTCTTGCACTAATCACTGTCCGACATGCAACACCCAGGATTGTATTGGGGATAGCCTGGCGGCTGCTTTTGTCTATCTCTAATGACCTTCCCAGAAGATTCTTTCCTCTAGGTTATGCCTCTGCCTCATTCGTCCCTCTTTTATATAAACACCCATATTCTCTCATGCTTCATACATTGCCATACCCTCCTCTCTCAAGCTCTGCTCTCACTCACCATCTTTACCTTTCTCTTTCAATTTTCATTTCTTCTGTTCCTTGTTTTCTAGTATTTTACTCCTATTCTCTTTTATATATACCTTGCACAGATAATAAGAAGAAAAAAAAACAACCAACTGTTTTTTGGGTCTGGGTTGAGGTCTACGTGTTATTTTATTTTATTTTTATAAGATTCTGGATTTTCTTACTTATTGCTACTATTTTTCCAATCTCAGGTCAAGGAGTTTCTTACTTGCTTAATTGCTTCCATGGATTCTTAATGATTTCTTGCACGTTTACGCAATTGAGATCTACTGAACTTTTAAAACGTAGGTCAAGAGTTCTTCTTCTTTTTTCCCATTTAGTTTATTTTAAATTTAGCTGGGAAATTAACCTCAGCCATAGATTTGTTATCTTGTCCTGATTGCTTTTCCTCGAACTGCTTTGAAATCCGAAGTGAGTTTCATTGTTCTTCATGGATACCCTTCTTCAAGAATTTCCAACCTCCATGAACAGAATCAAATTCGATCATTACCCAGTTTCTTTCTCTCCCAATAGAAATCTTCTTAATGACTATGGGCTCAATAATAACTTGAGTAATCCTTATTCCTCCATTCCTTCATTTTATCCACAACCTCCTAACGGCTTTACTTCATCTTCTCCTTCATCCTTGAGCTCAGAAGGACATGATCCAAATAACAATGCTGTTCTCAAGTACATAAGTGATATGCTTATGGAAGAAGACTTAGAGGGTAAGGCCTGTATGTTGCAGGACTGTTTGGCCCTCGAAGCTGCAGAGAAATCCTTGTATGATGTGCTTGGTCAGGAGTATCCTCATTCATTGGATCACTGTTCTCATAATGTTCAAAGTCCTAATGATACTTCAACTTGGAGTAGCAGCGAGAGCTATCTGGCTGCTGTTAACACTTCAGTTGAAAATTCAAATTGGATTTTTGATCATGTTGAGTTAGATTCACATGGAATCCATAGTTCTCTTGTTGAGTCCCCTGAAAGTGATACCCTGCTAGGACCAGATTCGTATTGTGAGATTAACCCCTTAACAGTGGTGAGGCGAGGGCTAGAAGGTGATGATTCTTTGGTATTGGCACCAAACAGCAACCCAGCATCGGAGAGAGATTCCTCACCAAACAGTTCTAGGGGAAGGAAAAATCATCAACGTGAGGACGCTGATTATTTGGAAGAAGAGAGGAGCAGCAAGCATTCTGCTATTTCTCTTGCAGAGTCTGAGCATTCAGAGATGTTTGATAAGGTATTGCTTTGTCCAAAAGAAAACAAGTCTGAAGGATGTGGTCTTCATGAGAATGGAGCAAGCAGGAATGGACAGGTTAAGGGATCTAATGGTAGAACGACGAGAGGAAGGAGACAGGGAAACAAAGGAGAAGTAGTGGATTTGCCAACTCTGTTAATTCAGTGTGCACAAGCTGTGGCAATCAGTGACCAAAGGACGGCAACGGAGCTACTTAGGCAGATTGAGCAACATTCTTCAGCTTATGGGGATGGAAACCAAAGATTGGCATATTACTTCTCCAAGGCCCTCGAGACACGTCTGGCTGGAATCAGCACACCTAAATATACACCGCATGTAGGCAACAACCCACCAGTTTCTGATATCTTAAAAGCTTACCAGGTGTATGTTAAGGCATGCCCATTCAAGCGAATGTCAAATTTCTTCGCTAACCAGACAATTTTCAAACAAGCAGAGAAAGCAGCTAGGCTCCACATCATCGATTTTGGCATCCTCTACGGTTTTCAGTGGCCTTGCCTTATCCAGCGCCTCTCACAAAGGCCTGGTGGACCGCCAAAGTTGCAAATAACAGGAATTGAGTTCCCTCAACCTGGTTTTCGCCCAGCAGAAAGGGTTGAGGAGACTGGCCGTCGCTTACAAAGATATTGTGAGAGGTTCAACGTCCCATTTGAGTATAATGTCATAGCACAAAAATGGGAAACCATCAAATATGAGGATCTCAACATCAACAGAGATGAGATAACTGTTGTTAACTGTTTGTATCGGTTAAGGAATCTCCCTGATGATACAGTTGTAGCAAACAGTGCAAGAGATGCTGTCCTAAAATTGATCAGGAAAATCAAACCAGACTTATTTATTCATGGAGTGGTTAATGGTACCTATAACGCTCCATTCTTTGTCACTCGGTTTCGGGAGGCACTCTTCCACTTCTCTTCCATGTTTGATATGTTTGATGTTAACATTCCTTGCGAAGATGAGCAAAGAAGGCTGTATGAGAAAGCAATATTTGGAAAAGATATTATGAATGTCATAGCATGTGAGGGCACAGAGAGGGTTGAGAGGCCTGAGACATACAAACAGTGGCAAGTTCGAAATATGAGAGCTGAGTTCAGGCAGCTTTTATTAGATCAAGAGATTTTGAAAAAAGTAAGATCTACTGTGAGATCAGAGTATCACAAGGATTTTGTTGTTGATGAGGATGGGCGGTGGATGCTACAGGGATGGAAGGGGAGAATTATCTACGCTCTTTCAGTTTGGAAACCTGTCCAGGAGTAACCCTGCTAGAAGTTTTGTTTCAATCTTTCATGTAAATATAGCTAGAAACTTTTAATATTGATGTTAATTTTCCTGCCTAATTGGTGAAACGTTAATTGCATTAGAAACGTATTTGTTCTTCCTGAGATCACTATCTCAGCAGTGGGTTAATAGAAAACATGAATCAAAATGCCTTGCATTTCTCAATGAACTATTACAGCAAACTCATTTTAGTTATTGCCAACTGAAAACTCCTTTCACAACAGTTTCCTTAATAGTTAATACAACTTTTTATTGAGCTTGGCGATGGCAGAAATGGGCACAGCCATAAAGGTTTACCTAGGAATCAAAACTTCTGCTCATATACCTCGTCTTGAATTTACCAAACTGATCTTATGTTTTGATTGGAACAGCCAAATAGAGATCCTGTAGATGTCCACAAGTGCAGCTAAAACAGGCAACTTTTTCAAGGTTCCCAAGTACTAAAGTATCATCAATAATGCAGGCAGGAATACAAATTAACTTCTTTGTCTTGAACTTTTGAGACAATATTTAGTAATATTAGGCAATAATTATAATGACAGTACAGGAGTTGGAAAAAGAAAATCATGCTTCTGGAATTCAGGAGCACCTAGTGATAATTGTTGAAAAAGAACTCCAGATCAAACACTAGATTCCAGAAATCCTAAAAATATCCAGGCATGCACACAAACCTACCACTATTTTGCCTAATATCTTCCATTGCAATTGCTATGCACGTGTTCAAATTGCCTGCGAGAGAGAGAAAAAGTTGGTAGAGGAAAGGGCGGGGGGGACCATACCAGAAGTTTCTAATTGCTGCATCCCATATATGTATTAAGTGGAGGATTATTGAGAAATGTTTAGATGACTTTGGAAAGCCAAACACTGAGATGTATGGTGGACACTCTCATTGGGTACGGTGAAGATGATGATCAAGAAAAAGAAAAACAATTAGGAAGAATCTGACAGAACCTGCAAAAGAGCATGGTATTTATATTAGAACTCCCAAATGAAAAGAAAAGGTGTATTTTAAATTAGTAGGACCAAGAAATACATTTATTTCAGAAATTGATCAGTTCCCACAACCCACATATGCATCCACGTTAACCCACGTCAGTGACTTGCGGATCCATATTACTAAAGTTGCTTGTCAACCACATCCACATATTCAATAATTAATCCAGTTATGCTTTGTTAATCGTCTCTCATTGGCTAATGCTTACCTAGTGTACCACTAATGTATGAAATGGTGATCATTACAAATCTGATAATCTGATTGGTTTATGGTTCATTGACTTCTTAAACAGGCTCCTGGATTGTTCCCTCGTAGTCTGTACAAGCAATTTTTCTATTAAATTTTCTTGAAGTAAAACAGAGTCAATTACCGGAGAGAGACTTTTACGAATACTTGGTATAAATCGAGGTAAGATTTCATCTTTCTTCCCTCTCACACTCTTAAATCCTAGTATAACTGAGCCACAACTTTCACTGTGGCTATTTTGCCTAAGATCCTCAGCAACCGTTAAGGGGAATCAAAATCTCCAGTTTTTGAGAATCAAACTTCAGCCCAGTTGTCCTTATGGATGATGCCTCACTCCGAGCACCTCCAGGTTCCATGACCAGATTCAGATTTGACTATGGCACCATGTCAACCCTTCCAAATCACTATCTTGTCAATGGGTTTGAACTGAATCATGAATATGTAGATCCCCATCGACCTGTGCTTCCAACAAATGCACACACTTCAAGTAGCGATTCAGCATCGCATTCAGGTTCAAGCCCTGACGCAGACTCACTGGACAATAGTGATTTCTCTAGCGCTGTTCTCAAGTACATAAATGATATGCTTATGGAAGAAGACTTAGAGAGTAAGAACTGTATGCTGCAAGACTGTTTAGCCTTGGAAGCTGCAGAGAAATCTTTCTATGATGTTATTGGCCAGAAGTATCCCCCTTGTTCAGATCCATCATCCAACTCCGATCAAAACATTCACAGCCTAGACAGTGCTTTTCCTTGGAGGGACAGCAGTGATAGTAGCAGCACCCAGACTACCATCAATTTGGTGGAATCAAGTTCGATATTTGACCGTGCTGAACTTGGATTCTCTCATGTAAATACCCTCCAGGTGCCAGATTTATGCAGTCAGTCATTTTCAAATGCTAATTCTCTGATACAATCAGATTTTCAAGAGACGGATAACACGAGGGATTATTACTCATTTGATTGTCCGAGGGAGAGGAAACATCATCAGTTTGAAGAAAGTGCCTATTTAGAAGAGAGAAGCAACAAGCATTCTGCATTTTCTCTTGAAAAGCCCGAGGAAACAGAGATATTTGATGAGGTGTTGCTCAGTCAGACACGCAAGGATGATTATGGATCAATTTCTCTTCAAGAAAGTGCTGAAGGGAAGTTGAAGAACGATGGGCAAACAAATGGGTCGAATGGTAGAAAACCTCGCTCAAAGAGAAAAGGCAGTAAAAAGGAAGTAGTAGATTTATGGTCTCTTCTACCTCAGTGTGCACAAGCTGTGGCTAGCAATGATCAAAGGGCTGCAAAGGAACTGCTAAGGCAGGTAAAGCAATATTCTTCCCCTTTTGGTGATGGAAACCAAAGATTGGCACATTTCTTTGCCATTGGCTTGGAGGCACGATTGGCTGGCACAGGAACGCCAGGATATACACCTGTGGTAAGTAGTACGACATCAGCTGCTGATATTCTAAAAGCCTATCACGCATATATCACAGCATGCCCTTTCCAGACAATGTCATACCTTTACACTAACCAGACTATCATGAAACTGGCAGAGAAAAAGACCAGGCTACACATTATTGATTTTGGCATTCTATATGGCTTTCAATGGCCTTCCCTTATTGAGCGTCTTTCAACAAGGACTGGTGGACCTCCAAAGTTGTGTATAACAGGCATTGAATTTCCTCAACCAGGCTTCCGGCCTGCAGAAAGGGTTGAAGAAACAGGTCGTCGATTAAGAAAATATTGTGAGAGGTTCAACGTCCCTTTTGAATACAATGCCATAGCACAGAAATGGGAAGCTATCAAATACGAGGATTTCAAGATTGACAGAGAGGAGATGGTAGTTGTTAATTGTTTGTATAGGTTAAAGAACCTCCCTGATGACACAGTGGTAACAAACAGTGTGAGAGACATTGTTCTGAAACTAATGAGGAGAATCAATCCAGATATTTTCATCCATGGAGTAGTTAATGGTACTTACAATGCACCCTTCTTTATCACACGTTTTCGAGACGCACTCTTCCACTTCTCAGCATTGTTTGACATGATTGATGCTACTATACCGCGTGAAGAACCTGAGAGACTGATGTTTGAGAGAGAAATATTTGGAAGGTATGCAGTGAATGTCATAGCCTGTGAGGGTGGGGACAGGGTTGAAAGACCAGAGACATATAGGCAGTGGCAAGTTCGAAATGTTAAGGCTGGGTTCAGGCAGCTTCCATTACACCAAGACATCATCAAGAAAGTCACAGCTACTGTGAAATCAAATTACAATAAGAACTTTGTTGTTGATGAGGATGGCCAATGGATGCTGCAAGGATGGAAAGGGAGAGTAGTCTATGCACTGTCAGTTTGGAAACCTGTTCATGATCAAATAGACCCTCTATTTATTAACTAAACCCTCTATTAGAAGTTTAGATTGTCGTCTTGTCTAGTAATATTATTGTTAATTAAGTTCAAATTTGTCAGTGTTGCTGTTCCATTATCACCTTTCAAGGTTAAGCAGAGCTTGCATAAAAGTTTCTGAACTAACATCCCAAGAGGGTTGCTATTTATGCCCCTGTATGTGCATTTGCTTTGAAGGGACTCCCAAGTTTCTTGTTCTAGAACCTCTAGTCTTTAGCTAGGATTCTATGATGCTGTGATATCAAGAAAAGCATCGTTGTCTCACCTAATGCAATGAATAACATTAGTGATCTATTTTCCAATCATGGCATCCGTCCAATAACTTGATTGTTGAACTTGCATTCACATTTCCACAATGTCCCATACATCATCAAATGTAATTTTTCCACCGGCCTAAACATACCTAATATTAACCAATTTATGTGACCCTCTGCTTCCACTTCTATAAAGGTTATTTGAATACTCGAAATAGATTTATGAAGTTCTCTTTTTAATTGATTTAGATCAAAATTACAGTTTTGGTGACCGAGTCAACAACTCCCGAGTTCTAAAGACTATTAATAACACTTGCTGAAATTTCAATTCTTGAAGGTACGATGTTTCAAGCATCAAAACCGCTTGATCATAACTCATTACGGTATTAAGGTACGGTGTTCCATACACCAAGCTATGCTTTACTTTCTCATCTCTTAGGGATATTGACTGTCCGATCTGTCTATATATTCAGGTCAATTTTGATCCCATAATCTCCATCAGATCCAACAATTTACACATACTAACATACCCAGTACTGCCTCCAGAATTATTTAACAATGCAGACAAGGAATAACACAAGTTTTTGCAAGGTAAAGAGGTGGGCGACAAGGCTTAATCACCAGAGGCAAATGCATTCCTGTCGATGCAATTCAAAATAAAACAAATAATAAGCACATCTACCCCACCTTTTTCTTATTCTAACGGGCAAATTTTCCGACTATTCTTCTTTGCAAATGATGAAAACCTTGCAATTTCCAAAGGATTCTGAGCCAGCAAGGCAGCAGTTAAATAGGAACTCATAAGAAAGCCAGCATTCACAAAGCTCCGAATCCAATCATAACTCAACTAGTAATGGGATCAAAAGTAGGTCAGACGGTTAAGAATCAAAAGGCATCGAATTGGACACAAGGGAGAGACTCGACAACCGTTTAAGCAACACATTACACATCTCAATGGTCCACATAATCGGTATATTAAGAATGCCATGACAAAGCTTTAGGATTCATCCCTTTCTTTCCCAAGTAAAACTCAGTCAAAGAAAGCAAGGGCCCGAACAGAATTACACAATAATAACATCAAATTTCATGATTTTATAATTATTTTTTTATAAAAATATTTAAGCAAATGACCTATTGATTCTCACCCCCTCTATCCGTTTTGATTGTTTTGACTTTTTGGTCTGAGCACACTCCAGTCCACCTTTTCACGTTTACGTTGCCTGAAGATACCTTTACTGCTATTTGGTAATGACGGTTGGTCACCTTTCAGTTTGGGGTGATTTATTCTGATTTGGTCATTTGGTTACCACTTCAATCTGTTTTCTTTTAAGGTCTATGTAAAATATTTCCTTAAAAGCGTTCGAATGCCCTGCTTCATATTCTGATGATCCATTTTCTCTACAAAAAAATAAGGATGGCAATGTAAGTGCAAGTACATATAACTCCAACAACACCAACATTTCAAGTAAGAGCAAAAATGGTTTCTTCCAAAATACATATTACATGTACAAGCATGCATCCAACTGAATTCTTAGCCATTATTTCATTCACTATATATTACCATCAACCAAAGCTTGAAGAGCCAAACAAAAAAAAAAAGGCTCACTTTTCGTTGAAGGAAGCACAAAAAATTGTTAAAACATTAACTGATAATATAATATGCAAAGAAAATACAATCCTCCATATAAAATTTGAACTCTTAAGAAATTATCAAATATCCAAAAGTTGTTAGCATTCAAATTCATAGCCATAACCTACAAAATTCTTTAAGAAAGCATAAACAAAATTGATCATTCAAGAAAAATGGCAGCCTAGAGATCTTCACTAGGTTTCCCATCAAAGTCCCCATCACTTTCATCCTCATCTCCTAAAACTGAGACAATAGGAAACCTTAATATATGGAACACTAATCTTACCAACAACATCAAGACCATAACTGGGATATCAGCACGATGAAGTGAAATTGAGGCCTCATTAAATTATCTAATTTGAGGTATTTTAGTTGATGAGGCCCTTTTAATCAAGCTACTAACAGGCTTCCAGTCTAACCTAGAAAATGAGCGAGTTTATGTGGAAAACATTAAGCAAAAAAGTACCGTAAATTTGTGCCAAGGCCAGGGACTATTCAGCAACCAAGAGTAAACGAAAAACAGAAAATGAATGATCGCCATTTCAAATGCTTAAGGAAAAATATAGCTTCATCCTTTCACTCATTCATTCATTTGCTGATTTATTCACCTTCACATTAATCTATTTATCAATTTTACTTAAAGAGTACCAGAAGAACATGATTATCCATTTTAATGAATAAAATCATATAAAGCTCAAACCATATTCTATCCTGAGGCAGGCAATAATGCTGTCGAAACTCAGAAATGGAAACCAAGAAGACTTGTGACAAAAATACCGAAATCAACTTAAAATTCAAGAAGCAAAACTAACGTGTGGAAAATTACCACATCCTGATGATACCAGGAGAAATTCTCATTTGGTTTCTCTTCTTCTTGTTTCTTAGTTTTTTCCGCTCTCTGGGTTGCAAACTATAAGGAATTTTCGAAAGCAATAAAAATTAAAAGATTCCCACATCAGTACACGTATAAGTTGCTCCGTTATTGTGAATGTTCCACAAAACAGAAACAAAAATTCATCAAAGGAAGGGGCTACCAGATAAACCAGACCAAAACCCAGGTCAAACCCCAGGCTAGCAGTAGAAACTAACAACAAAGGGAGTAAAAAGAGAGCATTTTTGAACTTTGACAGATAAATTACCTTAAATGTTTTTCAGAGTACTAGATATCTCGAGTTTTTGCCATATATGGAGTTGTCTCCAGAAAGAAAAAAAGGAACAGATTAAGAAACTTTGAGGGACCTCTATCCTTCTCCAAGAACCCGAAGAGATCAACTTTGGTGCTGTACTGTTGCTAAAAGGAAGTTCTGATGACTGGGAAGAAGAAGCTTTATTTCTGATTTAGGGTCTCAGAGTGGGCCTCGGATCAGACTCCAACAGTCACCCGAGTAGACCTGGATTTTAATTAGGGCGGGTCGGGTAGAGATGGCAGCCAACATCGACATGCTTCAAATACTTTTAATTTATAACTGTAATGATTTTTTAAGTGAATAAATTAAATTTTTAGTATAATATATTATTTAAATAAAAAAATAAAGTAATTTAATAGTTATAAAATTAAATTAAATAAATTTCATGATAAACTCAAAGCAAGCAAGCAGCTATCGATTGATATCAACTCTCTACCCATATCAAAGTTGTAATTTAATTTGAATTAGAGTAAATTTTAATCATTATATATATAAATTTATTTATTATTAATTTTTAAATTTATTTATATATTTTATTATTAAAATAAAAAATTTTAACTCTCTTAGCTACTGAATTGATATTGTAACAATTACAAAGTGTGAACTACTAAAATTCTCCAATAATCTATAAAATTTAAAAAAAAAAAATGGGCAATTTCTCTATATTAATACTCATATTTCAAGGACCTCGTCCTTAACTCAACGCTGCATTAGTATTCCATCATTATCAATTAAATTTTGATTCTATTTCAATCATATATCTCATTGTTTAACTGGATATATATGGTATATTAATGATCTATAGCTTCTTTTCAGAGTTATAATCTAATTGCTTGCATCTATCTATTCATTGATTTTAGCAATTGCAGGCTCGCCTAGGCTCCCGTAGTTAGGATTTGTTGATTTATGCAGCATATTAATTGTCTTCTATAACTGATTAGTTCTTATTGCTCCCAGTTATTATGCCTCCCTCAGCTCTTTATCACCTTGGTAAGCAACTAATTTTCAATATCCTTTTCCTTTCTCTTCGTCTCTTCAATTTCTGTCATGCTTTCTAAGATAAGTTTATATGTTTAATCTCCAGCTTCTTTGCATATTGACTATCCAATGCTTTTTGAACTCCGAAATCCTTCTGTGGAGCGCGTTACACATTGTGGGGTTCTGGAATTCATTGCAGAGGGCATCGTATTCTTGCCCTATTGGGTATGCTTCTATTATGATTCTGATAATATTCTGCTTGTTACTACTCATCAGCTTACCTGTTCTATACTTTCAGATGATGGAAAACATGCTTCTGCCAGAGGGAGACATTGTGCAATTAAAATCTGCCAGCCTCGCAAAAGGAACTTATGTGAAGTTTCAGTCCCCACACTAAGGGCGTCTTCGATATCTCCAATCCCAAAGCAATGTTGGTTTATCATGCATTTTACTTGATTTCTGATAGTAGAAAGATTCAAGAATTCTTTATGCATATTTATTACTTGCTTCATGTTGCCTTGCAGTCTAGAGACGTCACTGAGGAACTACTCATGTTTAACGACTGGAGATACCATAATGACTGATTATAACAACAAAACATATTTCATTAATATAGTTGAAACAACCAACTGCATCAGCTACCGATCTGAAACATCATCATCATCAAGGGGCTGGGAAAGATGTTGGTAGCTCCAAGCCATCAAATTCTGCATCTTGTTCACACTCTGGAAAGCTCATTTTTGGTTCAAATGTAAAACCAACCCCGAGTTGTACCAACGAAAGGTATGTTTTGCTTTGTTTTTGGTGGCACAAGGTGCACAACACATCTCCTGATTTATCATGCACGAGGACCATTTTTCTGGTATGACTGCTTTAAACTGGGCATATGCTTTTTAATTCTCAGAATGACTCAACGAAAACCAGTCAAGAGGCACCTCAGAAGGTTGAAGAACCTAAATTTCAAGCATTCACTGGGAGGAAGTATTCTTTGAAATAATGATTCAAGTTGTCTTTCTCCACTACTGTCATACAATAGGTTATTAGAAATGAGGACAGGCACATTTTCCTTATTTCTCACTTAGAATAGAATGCAGGAAGGCAACCCTGCTACATGTCCCGAATAACATATTATTCATCTATTGTTAGCGGTTTTAGAGGATGTTACGCCTTCACTGAAGTCTCAATTGTAACCTTCCCCGAATACGTGGCACCTTCAGATTTCTCATTAGCCTCCCAGAGCTCCGGCAGTGCTTCCTTTATATTGTGGATGCTTTCTAGCGCATAATCCACACCTTCAGTTCGATGGGAAGAGCCTACCTGTACTCCCATCATCACGAGTTGATTGTCAAGGCAAAAAGTTCTGCTGAAGCCTCAAGTAATAGTTTGATGAAATTAACTTACCCAAACAGTTGTAAGTCCCAGTCGTTTCCCAGTCTGTAAATTTCGGATGCTGTCATCGAAGAACAACTGGAAAGCAACAAATTACGATGTCAATAACAGAGTGACCATGAAATTAATTAGAATAGAAACATAGATTCAAAGCAGTCAAAAGCAAACAAAATTATAAAATGAATCAACGATAGTAACAAATATAAATATCTTACGCTTCTTTGAGGGTTGATGTTGGCAATATTGAAGAACTGATCGAATGCCTCTTCAAATGGTTTGCAGATAACTGGTGACCTTGGAAGCGCAGTACCAGAACCAGAAGCAGCGCTAAATTCATTGATATCAAAAACAGCATTTTCATCCTCTTCAACAGGACCATTTCCTTCGTTAGAGTTATTCAAGGTCTCGAAGCATATAACCCGTTGGAAGCAGTCCTCTAAACCAAGTCTATTGAGAACCCTACCAGCATGATTCTTATCTGCATTGGTAAAAACCTATACCAAGAGATCATATTCCACAGTAACAATTCATCTAATGCTGCTTAATCATAAAAACTTCCATTGCCATAAAAAAAAAAGCAGTAAAATGCCATAAGTGGCAATGATTAAGGAAATGAAACTTACAACTTTCCGAAGAGGTACGCTGTGTAAAAGATTTCTAAGAACAGGGTCAGGCTTTAAGATATCATAGGGTAATCTTCCATGAACAAAACTGCATAATAGACAAGTGTTAGAAAAGATGCATTATACAAATCATACAAATAGCGATAAAGAAAGAACCGCTTACCTATGGAAGTCATCATAATCGAACTTATACCCAACAGCCTGGAGATAAGAATACCCATAAAGAACAGAACTTTTAAATCAAGAGAGTAGGAACAGCACAAACCATACTCCGAAGAAAACATTTATCAAGTTGCTTGAACCATACCCTGAGACCAGCCAATGTTGTCCCATAACATTTGTACAAGGAAACACACAGTTCTGGGACATTACTTTCCTCGATCCCGAGCTTTTGAATCATATACTCTAAAAGAAATGAATTTACACCATCCAAACGACTCAAAATTATACACACACACACATACCGAAGCAATTAAAAATCAGGCAAAATTACAAAATGCAATTACCTTGAATATTCTTGGTGATATGTGACGATAAACCAGAAGTGATAGGATAAAGCGTGTCATCTAGATCTGAAAAATGATTATAATCCATCATCACGTTAAACTCTAACGAAGAAGACCAATTGGCTATAAAAAAACTATAATGAAGAAATGAAAGATTCGGAAAGCACACAAGAGCTTACCAAAAACGAGACATTCGTACTTCTCCAAAGCCAGTGGTTGGTTCCCTTCATACTCCATTTTTATACTCAGATTGCAAACTACCCAAAAAAATCAATGGACTGCATCAGAAGAAACCACACAAAGTACCCAGAAAATAATGCTAACAATAAAGGTTAGATCAAACACATGGAAGCCATCAGAATGCAACATTCAAGCAAAACTAAAACAAAAAAGATCAAAGAAGCCAGAAAAGAACAATGAGACTCCGGACTCGAGTCAAGTAAACCAAATGAGACGCAAAACCAAAATGTAGAGGTAAAAGAATAAGAAAACAAAGATAAAATCATGGAAAGGATAAGCGATTACCAGATGAATCGCAGAACCGCAGATTTACACGTGTGGTATGAATTGAAAAGCAGAGGATGCGAGAGAAATAAGAATGTAGTTGGATCCTGTTACACAGAGGGAGGCTGTGGCTTAAGACGGGTGAAAAAAGGTATATTTAATTCCATTAAATTTGATTGGACGGAAAATCTAGAAGAAACTGAAATATAGGAACCGTAGACATGTCTTTTGGAAACGTATCAGCGTCTGACACGTCTCCATCAAGATGGAAGACTTTCTCTTGTATCAAAAGTTGATATACCCTCAACTTAAGGGCCCCCACACCCCGGCCCGACAGGATTGTGTTTCCCGTGTGTTATTAATGTTGTCAAACGAAAGCGAATTGAAGGCACCGTCTGTTGACACGTTTTGATTGCAAAAAAAGATGGCACGTGTTGATGTGTGAAGGAGATTTTGCCACGTCCTCATTTAATTTTTATATAACCTTCGAATTTTGAGGAAGGCATTTAAATTAGATTACGATCTGTTAGATTTT
>CAOGCB011665237.1:0-10607 GCA_948266635.1 Cnidoscolus chayamansa | reverse complement strand
GGAAGTAATAGACAGAGACTTACGAGCCTTAAATATTGATGCGGATTTAGTTAGTAATAGACTTGAATGGAGGTGTAAAATCCGAGTAATGGAAGGAGTCTAAGGCGTGTGATTGTTGATATTGCCTGTGAGCTTATTTGTTAGAGGATCCATATAGCCGACCCCAACTTGATTGGGACTAAGACTTTATTGTTGTTGTTGTTGATGTCAATTATCTAAGCACCATCATCTTTCTTCTGTTTCCATGGTCAATAAGTGAGCTATGTTCCACTTTCAATTAGTCCGTTTTGATGTTTTGGATCCTTGTTCAATTGTCTTCTTTAAAACTAGTTTGACGTATTTTGTAACTTTTGTTGATAATCATTTTTGTATGACTTGGTTATATTTAATGTTTCTACCTTACACAATGATAATGCTAAAGAATATTTCTCATCTACTTCTCAATCCTACATAAAACAAAATGCATCCTTCATCAATCCTCACGTGCTAATACACCTACTCATAATAGAGTACCAAAGAGAAAAAATAGGCATCTCCGGAAGGTTGCAAAAGCACTTCTTTTCAAAATGAGAGTTCCTAAACATTTTTTGGTTGATATCGTTTCTAAAGCTTATTTCTTGATCAATAGCATGCCTTATTTTGTTCTTACTGGTGATATCCATATACTATCCTCTTTCCGTCTAAATCATCGTTCCCTCTTAAATCTTGGATTTTTGGTAGCACTTAACTTTGAGATGCTAATGGTAATTGGACTTTAGTAAATTTACTTGCAAGAAAGAAGGCTACTAGATGCATGTAGGTATTTGCTATGAAGTAAATCCAAATGGTTCTACGCCCCATTTCAAAGCCCTTCTTATTGCTAAAGAGTATGCAGACATATGATGTTGATTATTCTGACACTTTCTCCCAAGCAGCAAAGATGGCATCTCTTCGACTCTTTATCTCCATGCAGTCGCTCATACTGGCCTTTACACCAATTAGACATGTTTTTCTCCATGGTGACCTCCACAAGGAAGTCTTATGAAACAACCAACAAGATTTGTTGCTCAAGGAGAGTATGGGAAATTTGTCATCTTCGAATCCTTATATGGTCTGAAAGATCCTTGAGCTTGATTTGGAAGATTCAATGAGGCAATTCAAGAGTTTTGGATGTAAAAGAGTAAATGTGGTCACTTGGTACTCTAAACAATTTGTGGTTGGCATTATCTTCTTAGTTGTATATGTTGACGATGTTGTAATTACTGGGAGCAACATTGAAGGCATTTCATCCCTAAAAAGTACTTCTTGTGTATTGAAGTATCAAGGTGTAAGAAATGTATTTTTCAATATCAAAAGAAAGTATGTTCTTGACTTGTTTCCATAGACAGGAAAATTGAGTGCCAAAAAATGTAGTCTTGAATCCCAATTTGCAACTCATATAAAATGATAGTGAAATGCCTGAAGATATGGAGAGGTACAAGAGTTGGAAAATTGAATTACCTTACGGTAACCAGTCTTTACGTCGCATACTTTGTTAGTATTGTTAGCAGTTCATGTCTTCTCCAATAGTTAATCATTAGGCAGCTTTGGATCAAATTTTGTGCTATTTAAAGAGCGCTCTAGGACAAAGATTGTTATACTCAAAATCATGTACACTAATATTGAGTAATTTTCTAATTTAGATCGGAAAGAATCAATAGTAGATAGAAGGGCCACAATAGGGTATTGTGTCTTTGTCGGAGGAAATCTGGTGTCATGGAAAAGTAAGAAATAAAATGTGGTCTCTAGATCTAGTGCAGAGCTAGAATATAGGGCTTGGACACACTGAGTATGTGAGGTACCAGTTATTGAATGTAAGTTAGTTCAGTCTTATTTTTTCTTTGCTAGCAAAATTATGGTGTGATAACCAAGCTGCTCTTTATATCCTTGGTATTTCATGAATTAACCAAAATATTGAAATCGATTGTCATTTTATCCATAAAAAGATTCAAGAGAAGTTCATTTCCACGAGATATGTTAATGGAGAGTAGTTAGGAGAAATCTTACAAAAGCTCTCAATGAGGCTAGGGTTGACTCTATTGGGCATGAAAGATGTATGCTCCTGCTTGAGGGTAAGTTATAATATATGAAGTCAACTTGTAATATTTGTACCTCTATTTACCATAATCTTACCATAATATTAGGAGTCAAATCCTTTTAGGAAGCTAAATATTTTAGTATTCCCCCCGCCCACAAAAGACACACTTGTAAGAAGAGAAGTTATGGGTATTGATGAAATGGCTGACAAAGGATAAGAAAGCATAAGAAGTCAAACCTTCATCCCTTTATAAAGTGCTCGTGATCGGCAAGAGCGGAGACAAGAATGGTCATATTCAGACTTGACATATTCCTGAAGTCTGTGAATTTTATTCCTCCGACGCCACTGTTTCCAGGACCAGGCACAAGGATAGGCAAGAACTGAAAGTATGCTGTGGACTGAACCTTCCCACCAATCATATGCAGCAACAGAGTTGATCTCATCAATAAATCTGTTAAAAGCATCTTCATACCTGTAGATCAAAAAGGCTATCATTATGAATAAAATCGATGAAATTACACAGAACCAGCAGATGTTCCACTTTTTTGTGTTTCTAATCTTGCATTAAGGGCTACAAAGTACAAAGTCTACGCAGCCATCTGCTCATAAAATTCACAGAGGATAACTTTAGTGAATAGATGGCTTACTAGAAAACAGTATCAGGAGGTATGGGGAAAAACCATAGTTAAAAAAAATGAAACAAAGTGAGCTGCAGATCAAGACTTCAAATTGTGATTGGAGTACAAAGCTGCTGCAGCCACAAGTGTAATGGTTGGGGGCATAACTAAACCTTTTTCAGAAAGAAGGTATCTTGCTAAAATAATATAATTGGTGTGATGCGCATAATCAAAGCAACAAAATGGTAAACCAAAAAAGCACTATGTAGATATGTCCATCACTTTAACTTTTAGATAGTATCAACAAGCAGATTTGAGTTTACTAAGGTCATGGAATTTTTTAGTGAAATGACTGAGAAACATTTAATTGATGATGCTATCACCTTATGTTCTCTCTATGATATTAAAATCCACTTACACAATCTCAATAATTGAATTGGGAGGAGAGTAAGGAAGATGCCAGGGTTCCCTAAAAGTATTTGGACCCATAAAGTACATTCTGTAGACATGGCTCTGAGTTTCTTCAGCTCTAGTTCCTCGAACCTGAAGTTGAAAAAAGTATGTGTTAAAAGTTGCAAGTGCTGCTTGTTTACCCTATTGTAAACATAGAAAACAATAAGAAAAGGGTAAAAAAAAATTTTTTTACTGATACCATACCTCTGATAGAGAAAGGAGATGTGGGAAATGGTGATGACTTTGGTGCTCAATAGAGTGTGCTCCATAAGTAGATCCTGATCCAACTAATTTTATTCTCAAAGTACTCAACAATAGAGCTAGAAGCACCAAGAGGCAGGACAGAAAAAGGGAAAACGGCCAAGGACCTCCAAATGTATATATCAGCTCTTCAAGAGGAGTATAACAATTTGGCATCCTGTATTTGTCAGATATGCATCTATAGGGACAAGGTGGCTGACTAACTCCTCCTGCAATAATTTCAACTTCAGACAAAACAAAAAAAAATGGAGAGAGGAAGTAAAGTCTAAGTAGTATGACACTGCACCTCGCACATATATGAAATTTGCACGATTAGGGAGATGCTCAAAAGAGCAAGGAGTGCAAAGACTTTCATCAGAGCCTTCAACTTCTTTATAAGTTCCAACAGGACATTCCTATGGAAAGTGCACAAACACATTTACACAGGATGTAAATATAATTAGCAATGTCTATAATGAATTAAAGGGAAGGGGGGAATGATAAATAAAACTTTACAATCTTAAAAATATGTAATTTCTTTCTCATCATATACAAGCAGTTGAGGGCTCGATGCATGCTTGAAATATATCGAACAGAACACATAAGAGTTTGTAGAGGGGAAATGCGAGTCAGCTAGTGAGAACAGGGCAGAGAGAGCCAAACAAATAGGCCTTCTATAAATAGAACAATCATAATTAAGTCTTATTGCATATGTAAAGAATTACAAGAACAACAACATTACTCCCTCTCCCACACATAAATAGGCTTCTACTTTATTACGGATTCAGAAAATGTAGCTAATATAGTTACAACTATAAAATATCCTCATATAGCCTCCATGCATATTGCTATATTCAAAATTAAATAAATCCTATTACTAAATTACTATTGGAAATTTAGAACAAATAAATTTTACTTTTTAAGGCAAAAAAAATATGGGAATATTAGGAATCCAATAAATAAAGTATCATTTCAAAAAGACAAGTACAATATAATTTGGAATAGATGTAAAAAGGAAGTATGCCTATCTTTGTGGAATGGAGGGAGTATATAGCTATTTATTAATATTATTCGGATCTTCCTTTCCTAACTCAGACATTTATAGAAGATTCTCAACTCAACTAACTATCAAATCATTATAAAAATATAAATTAATCAGAGAATTGCATATTCACCCTACACGATAGCCAATAATCCATTAATGTTAACAGTAAGGGCAGACAAATAACCAGGCAGTATGAGAAAAGAGGGTAGGTACCTTACAAAATGTACCATAGAGACCTCTTGGGCATTTTTTTCCAGTAACAGTGCCTCCTTCCCCAAAAAGACCACCATTATAGCCAGCACCTCCACTGTTCAATAAAATCAAGTGAAGTGCCACTATGAGCCAATTTCTTGTATGAGGCAATTTCTTGACTGTGATATGCAACATTTTAATTTTTAAGACACTCATAAAGATAGTGCATAAAAGACAGAAAAAGCTGAAAGCATTTTGACCGTGCAAGGAAGTTCACATACATTAGTTGCTGGAATGCACCATTAGATCTCATATAAGATAACATGTGCGCCATTGTACAGATTCATATTATTGGGTGGAAAAGTAATACAATTCAAGAACCAGATCTAGACAAATTTAAAGCAAAATTCACAGAACATTAGGTGTTGAAAAAAGACATACCTACTGTTAATTGAACCATCTATACTTGCAACAGGAACATATTCATCCCCACTGTCTATCTTAGACCAATGAAAATGAACTCTCCCACCCCCACCTCCACCACCACCGAGAGGACCCCCACTTCCCCCGAGGACAGATAAAAATGAATTCTCTGTAAGCACAAGCTCCTGTAGGAAAACAAGAATTGTCCCACCAGAACCTCCTCCAAGTCCACCAACCAAGGAATGATTACTATTTACTGACGCTTTATCAAAGCTTTGACCATCAGCTTTCAAAGATCCGTGAAGATCAAGCCTTAGAAGCGGCCACTGGATGGAACCCATTACTAGCAAGCATGAAAAAGCATTAGTAAGCATTATCCAGAAAAAAATTTCATACATTATGCTGTTTGGAGAAAACACTTGAATCAAAAAGCATATAATGGAAAACATTTTTGTAGATGTCAGCTACCATAATTGTGTAAAGAAGCCAAGAAAAGTATAATTACGGACAGAAATTATCTTTTTAATGAAACATGGCATCTATGGAAATAGTACCAATCATTCCCCCTCCAACCGCATTCCCATAGGACCGATCAGGACCCTCAGTTCCACTTCCCAACTCACAAGGAAGATCAGCATCACCATATTTGTTACCGCCATTGCTCACAATCCCATTAAAATATCCTGAACCTCCTCGTCCCCCGTGACCAGCTCCACTGCCAGCTCCATTAGAATAGTTTCCTTTCCCAACACCCTCACTGCAACCTAAGAAGGAGATATCTGAATATTTAGAAGCATAAAAATATAACATCCATTTCCATTAAAAAGGAGAAGTTATTAGCATAAAGATCTTAAACAATCCAAAAATATGAAAGCAATAAGAAACACAAGGGAAGAAAAAAAAGAGAGAGAAGCAATGCTGAGAAAAAGGCTATGTACCTAATCCTGATGAAGTAATCAAGCCACTAGTATCAACAATGATGGTTCTTGCCCTGTGGATGTGAATAATACTCCCCTTGACAATGCCACTCACAAGGAGATCTTCGACACGACAAATCTACCAAAAAGTGAAGTTAACAATTATACTTTTAACAATACTACAAGTATACACAACAGACTAGAAAGTTTCAACAGTGGACCTGTACCAACATAACGTTGCACAAAAACAAATAAGGATTAGAAGTTCAAAGCTGACCCATAAACAAACAGAAAGCACAAAACCTGGAGCATAACATGATTAATGTTTGTTTCTTTTGTCGAAAATATCAACAAACATTCATAATGGTTTATGTTGCTCAGACAGTCGAAATTTTCCTCAAGTTTTTTGTTATGGAATGTCAATTATTTATACTACTATATGATTATGTAAATCAACGTGTAATTATGTAAAATCATAGGTAGCATAATCTTAGAGATATCTTTCTCGGATCTAAAACTATAGGAATCTTTATATATAAATAGTGTACTTTTTAAAAAATAAATACACAAGAACATTATTTTCTCCTTTCTTAACAGGGTATTAGAGCAATTCTGAGATCCCAGAAATTTTTTTTTTTTTGCTTCTCTTTTTCAAAATAGCCACTGTCCTTCTAAGTACTCGTCTAGGGTGACTAGCTTGAGTCACCGCCCCATCTAAGAGGTTGCTGGCATGGTCTTAAATCACAGTCTTGGATGTGGTTGCAGGTAACAAAAATAGGCTTGTAACAGCCATAACAAAACAATAACGACCTGGTGCCACAAAAATTTTCCAAAAATATCTAGAATGGCGTCATGATCAATGATAATGACTATATCTTTCAACAAAGAAGCAAGTAGAGTCTATGTTAAGAATCTCTAATACTAGAATAATCATTACAATAGGAGATTGAACTACCGCTAAGGCAAAGAGGAAGAGGATGGAGAGTACGGGAAGTGTTTGACAATGTATATTAATAGGTCATCTTCTTCTCTTAACTCTCATGAATAGATCATCTAAGGAGATTCAAAAACAAAATATCCACAAAGCGCAAACTCAAAATAACGATTAAGAGTTGGAGAGAAACACTTGCACCATTTATGGAGTGGAGAATAACCATGAAAGACAAACTTTAGAGACTTTGTATTCAATTTTAGTAACCAATGAATGAACATAACGAAAAAAAAAAAAAAAAAAAGGTAGCAAAGTCTCTCATAGAAGTGTCGAACAAGTCCCCCTTCCTACAACAACCGATGATGAATGAAATGTAAGCTCATTGGAGGGAGCTAGTACCTCTTAAAATTTGTAATCAAATTCTGCTCGTCTTATTTCATAAACATGGTCTTCTTATAAAGAGATTACATGGGTTTCAAGGAGGAATTAACATGCTAAATGCAGCCTGTATTCAAGGCCATAATTAAGATATTAACATCCTAATTACAGCCTATATCCAAGGTCTTAATTAAGATTATTACAATTAAATCAATATTTTAGTTTGATAAATTTAATAAAATCCTACAGTGATTAGCTGCAAACTGCCATTTTGGATGTCTTTTCCTTTCCTGTTCTGTTGTTCCTGCTGCCCACGTCTTGCATATGCTTTTCCAAAGAACGCATCTCTAACACTACTCAAAAATCATAGCCTACTAACAGCAATAGGAATCTTCAAATGTGCTAAACAGTAACCCACCAACACAAACTAGGATCAACAATGTCCTTGGAAGAGTTGTAGCAATAAGAAATAAAGATACAGGGACTGACCTCAATTGAAGGACAAACACCAAACCAAAACGAACCACAAGACTGCGACACCCTCTCTAATGCAACTCCAGTAAAAGAAGAGAACTCACCGGACAATGTTAGAGTAGGTCTCACCTGCCAATTCGTGGGTAAGAAGCAGTGACACAAGAATGGTGTGTGAGCAACATTCACCTCTCATTCAGTTACTGAACTTTGAGGAAGGTCGGTTGGCAGTCAAAGATATCAAAATGATCCTAATAGGGTGACCTAGAGAAATTGTTATGGGTAACATGAACAAGGCCAGAAATTCAAATTCCAGGTCAATTGGTCAACTCTATAACCATGGAAAGAAAATTTATGAAGAAGATTTCTCATATTCAATTGGAATCAATGCTGCATATATATACAATTTTATCCATCTGTTTGAGAATATAATCCCTAAGATTAAGTTACAGTTTAAGAATATTAATTTACAATTAGTTGACTTTCCTTGACAACTAAAGATCCTTCTTACACATGTTATTGACTATAAGGTTAGCATCCCATTAAGATTACCATTATATTGAATGAGGGAAACATATATTAAAATCAGAAATATACTTTAAATGCAATTCTTACTTGAAGAGAAAAAGAAAGTGTATAATTAACATGGCAGTCATCTGGAGGCGTGATCAAATCTATTGGGCATGTTTGACTCTGACAGAGTGATTTTGTAACCCTACAGCAAAGAAACAGGGCCCATATATAAAGGGAATGTCACAATCCTTTACCTAAAGAGCACAACAATATCCTTAAGCCTGAAAAAGGTAGTTCCTACTTACACATTTCTGCTAGCATCATCACCTAATGGAGCCTGTAGTATTGAACCTGGTCCAACCTGTGATGCAAAGTGAGCTTTAATTAATTATTTGCAAAAGATGCTTGAAATTCTTAGCAAGAATGTAATGCCATAATTTGCATTGCTAACACAAGAAGAATAGTACTTAGGGTGTTTGGTGTGGGGGGGAGGAGGGAATTAGGCTCTAAGAAAGTTCAAAAAGACATTTGCACAACATCATGAACTTGCAAATTTGCAAAAGCTACATTACTAGGACTATCATTGTTTCTTACACTATATATAAATCCAACAAAGTTAGAGTGGCAATTTTAAATATCATGTGAAGTCCAGAGATTACCTAAGTGAATGTAAACATGTTTATACTTAATGCTTATATAAATATTGAGACTTTTTTATGTGATAAATCAGCATGTTTCTGTTGGTTTTTAGAAGTCAATGGTTTAGTCACTAAGTTTGATGAATGCATCGCTTAAGTCCCTCTATCAAAATTTTCTTTAAGTTTTCATCAGTTAACTTAGAAATACCAAAATAACTTATATTATTCAACCAAATTAAAAAAAAAAAAATTTATTCCTCTCACCCATTTTCTTAATAACCAGACAAAAACTACCATCAAAGAAACCCAAGTAGTCTCCCTCACTTTCTAACAATTTAGGAAGATCAAAACTAGCCCTATCATAACAAGTCTTTTGTAGCTCAAACACTCCTCATATCACCAAATGTATACAACCCTTTTCCTTAAGCTAAACACATTAAAGAACCAACTATGCATAGGTTTAAGTTTGACAGATTAGAGAACCAAATAGAAACAACCATAGTTTTAAATTACAGTCATTACATTACGTAATATTATTATTTGAAAGAAATTTAGCTTGGTGTTACCTCTAACACCATTATTTAAAGGATTTTCAAATAAATTACAGCTGTTGTGGCCATTATTTAAAGGTGGAAAAGGCTATTTCTTTTTTCAGAATATCTTACTACTTTCTTTTACTACATTTACGTTAAGCTGGTTGCAGCAAAAGGAATTTTTTAAGGCAAAAGGAATTTTTTAAGGCAAAAAGCTATATCTGTTTTCTTCATTTAACTCTTCTTAATTTTATCTCTAAGCATATTCTCTCAATTTTCTACACAATTAAGTGAGATCACTATTTTCCTACAAATTTTGAGCTTAAAATAGATCATTGTTGAATCCCACATCGGTTTGGAATGAGGAGTATGTGCTACTTGTAAGGCCTTGAGCATCCCTCCTCTCTCTTGAGCTAGCTTTTGGGGTGAAGTTAGGCTTGGCATGTTTTCTTAACATAGTTTCAGAGCCTCACATCCAATGTTGGGCCTCACGTTTGTGTTTCAGCTAGTCGTGTTGAGCCTTTCGTTTGTGTTCCACACTCCACTTAGTATGGGCGTGAGAGAGGGGGGGTGTTGAATCGCACATCAGTTTGGAATGAGGATTATGTGCTACTTATAATGTCTAGGGAACCCCATCCCTTTGGAGCTAGCTTTTGACGTAGAGTTAGGCTTGGCAGCCTGTTTTCTTAACTACTGAGACAGAATTTTATTGATGTGTATTTTACAAGAAAGAGGTAATGATTAATTAGGAAGTTAATTCCTAAAACCAAACCCTACAATTATGACCTAGAATTAAGTTGATTTAAAACTAGTTGTTAAATAATCTAACTAATTTATGAGGCAATATTATGTTTACGATCATTAAACAGAGGAAGTGGTTTTGAAGTGAAAGAGAGCAAATGACAAGGTGCTGTTTTTTTTTTCTAAATTTTTTTTTATCTATTTTTGAACCATTTTAAAAATTAACTTTGATATTAGTTTCATAAATTAAATAGTATGTTGAACCAAAAATTCAAACAATAATAATGGCACCTAAGAATGATGGACTTAATGTCCTTATTTAGTATATTTATATTTATTATCTAGTTATGTATCTTAGTTTTAATTATCTCTTTAAAAATTTGGACAGTGATAGGTCGTTAGTATTACATTATGATCATTATAAGCTTATTTACATTATGACCACGGTTGTGAATGTGG
>CAOGCB011664565.1:0-56752 GCA_948266635.1 Cnidoscolus chayamansa | reverse complement strand
TTTTATTTTATTAAATTGTTAATTTATTTTTATTTTAAATTAATTATTGTAATTTTAACATAAAATTATTTAATTGTTATAATTTTAAAATAATAATTATTTAATTATTAAAATTCATGAAATAATATTATTTAATATATTTATAATATATATTTATAATAATTATTTAAGCTAACACAAGTAGCTTTGCTTTACCCACTTCACTCATTTTCCCTTCAATTATTGCTTTTAAAGTCCCAAAACATCCACCACCATCCACCACTTGCCACCTGCCGTCGGCCACCGTTATCGACCTTTATACGAAACAAATACAAAAAAAAATAATAATTAAGAATAAATCAAGTAGGAAAACACAGTTTCTTTCCTTCTTGTTCATGGAGCACCCACCACCAACAATCTTCATTTCCCCTGAACCTCAACCCAGAAGCGTAGATTTATCTCCTCTAGAGTTCACTCTTTGTGTCATCGCTGTTATCGGCATTCCTGCCTTGATCTACACCTTCTTTTTCTCTATTAAGTGTCCTCCTATCCCTTTCATCCGCCGCCGCCGCACCGATTCCCCGGAATTTCCCGCCATCCACGACATCCTAACTGAGAATAAAGAAGTGGTTTCGGTTATTAAGTATCAGAAGGATACCCATGTGAAAGATATTGGAACCGAGTGTCCAGTGTGCCTTTCTGTTTTCGCTGATGGAGAAGAAGTGAAGCAATTGAGTGTTTGCAAGCACAGCTTTCATGCTTCTTGTATCAATATGTGGCTGAATACTCATTCTAATTGTCCTGTTTGTCGAGCTTCTGTTCCTACCAAGCGTCCTAATAATGGGACAGCGACGGCGGTTTCCTCCGTTGATCTCCACCAAGGTTTGCCGGATGCTAACTCTTTGGTTTGAGTACAAGATCTAGCTTCTCGCTTTAGTTATAGCTTTCTTCGTGAGTCATTAACTTTGCTTGCTAGTTGTTCAATTCTTGTTTGTTTTTTTGCCTACAAGGAATGAAAACTCAATCTTGACGCAAATTATATCTGCAAGAAATTAATTCTTTGCTTCCATAAATCCCATCAATCCACTGGTTGTGAATTGTGACTAGTTAGATTAAGATTCAAAAGAATTTTCCTGAAAGATTCCCAAGTTGAAGAAACTGGATCATGCCTTAATAATATTTGATACTTTTGTAGTTATCTACTATAAATGGAACTGATCAAATAGTAATATATGTCCAAGTGATCAGTCCTTATCACTTGGTTTAAGATTCCATATCAACTTTTTGTTTAGGTTCTTATGCAAAGGTATGAAACTTTTAATCAGCAATATCTTACAGAGATCTAATTACTATAGCTAGAGATGAATCTCAAAGCAGAGAAATTTCATAAACCTGCTTCAAAAGTGGGAGCAACATACAAGGAAAAGAGAAATTTATTATGGGTTTTGTCATTTATTATGATTTGGTTTGGTCCCTTTATTTGAAAGTTGAACAAATTCTTAATTTTTATTGTGTTAAAATCAATTTGATGTTTCCTTTTCCTCTCTCTCCTGATCTTGCAGCAAGAAATATGAATTTAATTTTCAGAAGTTCATTACCTCTTCATATAAACAGCATCATCTAGTTCTAGGTCTCCTATAATTCCAAGTCTATAATTTCTTGGAATTTGCTAAAATTAGGCTAAGAGACAACGACTCCCTTCCGGTGCTCCAAGGGATGTCTGATTCTTCTGCCTCTATCACTGCTATCTCTATTGATTTATCATCATATGAAATCTACGTCATCTAGTTGCACAAGTAATAGAATTTTTTGGGATCCTTTTTAGTATATGTAAATTCACTCAATTTATCACTTATATAAATAAAAATTATTAAATTTTTTAACTCTATCTTGCAATTAATGTTTAATAAAGCTAACAATTCGTGTTAACGAATTATATATATTTTATATCGATATATATTTATAATATTAAAATAATTGACTTAAATACAACTTAATTAATTAATCGTGTTAATATATTTAACTCTAATTCAGATATATTTATTAAATAAGTAACATAAATTGACGTATATAATTTATTTAAATAATTAGATTATTATTGATAATATAATAAAATATAATATATTTAATTTATTTAAATAAATAATTATTTTTATTTTATAACACAACTCATTTAACATTTTAAAACAAATTTAGATAAAATAATATTATCTAAATATATTATTAAAATTCATATAATTATTATTTAAATTCAAATATTCATAAATTAACTATATATATATATATATTTATTTATTTATATCAAGGAAATTTATATTTATTTATATAAAATAAAATAGATAAAATTACACATTAATATTAAAATTTAGATTTTAGCTTTAAAGTTTACATATATATATATATATATAATTTTAAAATTTAAATAAAATATTACTATTCATTTTAAATTTATAAAATATATTTATTAATTTTATTTATTAATTTTAATATATAGAAATTTATAATATTTTTAAAATATTACTCATTTAAATAAAATTTAATTATCAATTAAATGATTTATTTAATAAAATTAATTAAAATAACTAAATAAATATAAAATAAATTCACTTAAATGGATCTAATTTTTAAAGCAAAATTTAAATTTATTTAATTATATTTCATATGAATATTGTCAGCGACTTGAAATCACCACCATCAATATCTCAATACGAGCCTTATTAGAAAGTACAAAAGCAATGGAAACACAATCATGGTGGTTTATGACAATTAAAGAAGACCATAATATATCTCAATACGAGCTTAGATGTGATGAATCCATTAGATATCTCTCTTTGAGTTTATGACAATTAAAGAAGACCATAATATATATATATATATATATATATATATATATATATGTTAAAACAACCTATCAATAACACCCATCGTCTTTATTCATTACTAATTAGTTATTTTTTTAAAATTAATTTAGCTTATGATATAATTTGAAACCACAAAAAATCTGTTAGATCTGCACGTGTGCATGTAGCTAGGTATATGAAACTGATGACAATGCACATTTCCAATTGACAACGCAGACTGATGTCATCTCTGGTGTTCAGTTCAGTTCCCTTAACTATACACAGCTCTAACAGAGTTGTGTGATAACTTTGTCAAGGAATTTGTTTGGACTGAAACCAAACATGCCCTTATTAAGAAGTTTTGCTTCCAAAAATCAATCGTTTCTTTTTCTTTTCTTACTTTTCACATGAGATACACTTTATATTTTATCAATGTCTTATCCTACTTTATTGATCACTTATATTTATTATTACATTAAAATAAATAATTTTCATTTTAAATTTATTCAGATAATAAACCTCAACTTTCTTTTTTTTTTGCTCTATATGAAATTTAGAAAATTAATTATAATACTTTTCTTGGAAATTATTTAAAAAATATTGGATATATTTAAATATAGTTTAAAAATAGAAAAAATAAATTTACCTTATAAAATAATCAAGCAATCAAAAAAGGAACAAGTTTAGTTGCGTAGCATTGGCTGCATTGCAACAAAACCGAAAACATTTCAAATTAAAATTGCAAGTACCAGACATTGGAGTTTTCCCTCTACAACCTCAACCACTTGGTAAAGCTCAACTTCAACCGACAGCAGCCGACACGGATTCACCAATCGAACACCGTCCGCCTCCTGACATTCATCTTCAAATGAAACCCTATTCTGTGGATCCAACAAGATGGCTAATGTCATTGTTCATCCTCGCCATACTCTCTCTTTTACTTATTCTTACCATTTCCTACTCTAGGTCACCTATGCCTATCAGCGATTCTTCAAATCAGCCGAAATCTAGCGTTCCTGAACGAAATTTCGCTAACCAATTTGGACTTCCGAAATTGCCGAGATTTGCTTACTTGATTTCAGGCACCAAAGGCGAGGGTGCACGAGTCAAACGACTTCTTCAGGCGGCGTATCATCCAAGAAATTACTATCTGCTGCATCTCGATCTGGAAGCATCGGATGCTGAGAGGCTGGAGCTTGCCAAGTATGTGAAATCCGAGGGTGTGATTGGGGTGTTTAGGAATGTTATGGTCATTGGTAATGCAGATTTGGTGACTTATAAAGGACCTACTATGATTGCTAGTACGCTTCATGCGATAGCGATTTTGTTGAAGCAGGCAGCGGATTGGGATTGGTTTGTTAATTTGAGCTCGTCGGATTATCCACTGATGCCTCAAGATGGTATGAACGACTTCACATTTGCTCATATTGAAAGTTGTACCGTGCTTATGTTTTTTCCTCTTTCTCTTTTTTAAACTAATTTAACCCGGCAGGTGCTTTCATTGGAAATGAGATTTATATTTAGCTTATTCTACTATAACTTTGTAGGTGATATCGTGGCTCTAAGTGCTATATAGGGTGATAGGCAGTTCAAATTTGTAGGAGTTGGGTTAAGACTGTTGATCGGAAATTCGGCGTTGGGCAGCTTAATTTTGTGCTTGTGAGGTGGGGAAAAGAACTGAAAAAACAAGGAGCTTAGAGCAAATTTTAATTTTAAATCCATAAGACCTAGATTTTGAAATGTTTTTAAATGTTAGGCTTTCCGAATTAATGTGAACCATCTTATAAATGATACATATTTGACAGCAATTTCTATAGAGTAGATAGTTTAATCCTGGAAAAGCATGAAACTAGGATTTAAAATGGTAGAGAGAGAGAGAGAGAGAATAAGAGTCAGCAATGTAGTTAAAACTTGAGATCCACACTTGGAGTTGGAGGTTGTAGGTTTGAATTGCTGGCGAAGAGAATCAGAACTTATAGCAGTCCCCCCAGTGAACAAAAAAGAGGAAAAAAAATAGAGAACTTAAAAATAGTGTGGCTTTTCCATGGAGTGCAACATCAAACTAAGGATGATGTTAAAGTATTAATATCTGTGACCTGATTTAACATGTTAGATCATGCATACTTTGCTTATTGAGCTTGGGGTGGGGGGTGTATAACATAAGAATGTTACTAATTATAGAAGGATTCCTGCATCTACACTTCAAACAAGATGTTAGAATAACTACTTTTGACATTAAAATCCTTTGAAAATAATCCTTTAATATATTCCTTTATACAGGATTCCATTGAAGCATCTAGATCTTTGTTTCAGATATCGTGCATATAATATTCCTATTATAGAAGGATTCCTGCATTTACACTTCAAACAAGATGCTAGAATAACTACTTTTGACATTAAAATCCTTTGAAAATAAGCCTTTAATATATTCCTTTATACAGGATTCCATTGAAGTGTCTAGATCTTTGTTTCAGATATCTTGCATATAATATTCCTATTAACTTCAGAAAACAATCAATTGTTTGCCTGACCAGCTTTCCTGCGTTTTGTTTCAGATATCTTGCATATTTTCTCATACTTGCCTAGGGATTTGAACTTCCTTGAGCACACAAGTAGTATTGGTTGGAAAGAGTAAGTATTCAGTAAGCTATGTCTTTATATAGTAACATAATCTAGTAACTATGGAAAGAGTAAGTATGCAGTAAGCTATGTCTTTATAGAGTAACATAATCTAGTAACTTTGGCATTGGCATGACTAAACCTGTGATTACAACCTTGCAGGCATCAAAGAGCAAGGCCAATAATTATAGATCCAGGATTATATCATTCGAAGAAATCTGGTGTATATTGGGCCAAGGAGAGAAGAGCCTTGCCTGCTTCTTTCAAGTTATTTATGGGTACTGCTTTTACATCAACTTTATATCATGAAAATCACTTATCTCCACTTTCCTAATTTAGTTTTTCATTGTGGATCTATTCTAATAATTTACTAGATCTTTATTTAAAATGTTTTATATTTTCTTCATGTGTTTCTATTTGAATTTATGGAAACAGCTACCGGACGTTTAAAGTATGTTAGCAGCTTATGTTAAGAGTGTAAAACATCTTCTGTTAAATAGGCTGCACTTCTTAAATGGGAAGTTGATGCATGGAGGTGGTTAAGGTAGATGTCATTCCTGTTTTTCTAGTTCTTTGTTAGATGTGTTAGTAAATCATGAATACCAAAACTAAGTTACGTCAAGTAAAAAAAAAGTTCACTTGTGACACTGGCTACGCAGCTAAATCTCTCTCTCTCTCTCTCTCTCTCCTTGAGAGAGAATATTACTTCAGTTACTGTAACAAGTTTTCGTTGCTTCGTCTACTATATATTAAAAATATAAGAGTGATCCACAATATACTTGTTAAACACATTTACCTTGGCCATAAACTACAACAACAACAACAAAGCCTTATTCCCAAACAAGTTGGGGTCGGCTGTATGAATCCTCTAACAAATAAGCTCTCAGGTAATATCTCAATCACACTCCTTCAATTACTCGGATTTTACGCCTCCATTCAATTCTATTACTAACTAAATCCGTATCAATATTTAAGGCTCGTAAGTCCCTATTTATTACTACCTTCCAAACTGTAGTCATGAAAATTGATGAAAAATTGATGAAAAATGTCTAGAAACATCACAACTGCAAAAAACGACACAACAAACAAGTTGGACACAACTGTTTATACCAGAAATGAAAAATATAAGCCATGAAAAAACTATGTCAAATGTCCAGTGACACATAGTGAATGTTACAAAAATTAAGCTCTTGGACACACCACAAAATACTATGTACTGATGAAAATTGTAAATCCAAACACTAGCATAGAGCAATTCCAGAACGAACATACAAGTGTTTTCTTGTGTGTCACAGTAATTCTCTTTGACTTGCAACCAAGCACACGGAACACCAGTTCAGCTCCAACCTGAATAGCAACATAGATCAGCTTTAAAACTGTTGACATGTGTTAAAAGAATATTACATGATTAGCCACCATATTCCACTTTCTACTATAAAAGTAAATCTCAAAAACAAAATGTTTCAGCAACCTTAAATTTTTTCCTAGGCTTTGCAATTTCAAATTCAGACATATGGCGAAGAGGACAGAGTGCCTTCACTCCACCAGAAAATTGCACTATGGCACCAAAGCTGTCTACTGCTATGATTTTGGCCCTCACTATCATCCCAGGCTTAACATCTGAGTGGGTGAATACAGGACCTTCAAAAGCACTTGCCTACATGATAAATAACACAGAGAAGAACACAAAACAAAATAAAATGACAACATAGTAAAAATAATCCGAAAACAGATGTTAGAATAATGCACTAAAGTCATAGAAAGGTAGAAGCACCACCATTTATCGTAGAAAAATCTATAAGGTGCAAATAGAAATGAGTATTGTACATGTGAGAGGTAATTTCAACAAATTCTTGCAACCACTAGACAAAGATCACACATATTCAGATATCAATTTAATCAACAGCAAAATAGTCCAGGGCAATATTGTAAAGCAACGTAATGTTTTCATATTATAGTTTATAGATGCACTTCATGTAAACCTTCAAAATCCCCATAGCAAGACCTTCCAAATGCTTATATCCAAGAATTCGAACTCGAACTTTACTTCCTTCCTTAAACTTTTTCTTGAGCTTCCGGACATCATTTTCAGCCACATCAGATATCTGTAGTTGACAAAAATTTTAATTAGCCACAATCAAGATACTTGTGATTTAAGAAGATGTGAATGTTGAGAGGGATGAAAGAGAGAAGGGACAAACACAGAAATTTAACGGAAGCCCAGTTAAAAATTATATCACCTTTAAGATAAATATATATAAAATTATAATTTTTTAATTTAGCAAGGGAAGCCCAATATAGTTTTTTGAATATTATTTCTTTTCCGAAAGTATTGCACATTGCATAATAACTTCTTTGGCAATACTTATAAATATGTCTCATAAATATAAATATTATCTCAAAGTCAGCAACACATTTTACTTGACAATTGAGACTATCATATGAAAATTGACATAATTTTCCAAATTTTCATATTAAAAATTTGTTTATAGATCAAATGTTCCAATATCAAATATCAATTAATTTTTTTAACTGCCAAGTTTGATTTTAGATAAAAAATAAAAATAAGATACAATTTTCACCACACATAGTCTCATACCTCTAAATTCTGTACAAGTTCACTACCTTATAATATTAAGAAAAAAAACCATTATTCATTGAAATATCCATCGTATAAATTAATACGCTACATCCTTTAAAGCAAATTACCAATATACCCCTTTTTTTAATTCCAAGGGTCTAAACCCTCAATTGGCTCTTGTGTGCATCAGGCCCTTTTTTCGGTTGGGGGAAGAGAGAGAGAGAGAGAGAGAGAGAGAGCATACATTAACATACGCTGGTGTTGATATAGGAGTCGAAGGGATTTCAAGCAGAAGACCCATGCCTTTATCTACCCTGACTATTTTTGCACTGTCATAAATATCTCCAACTTTAACATGCTGCATTTCAGTTCAAACATCAGTCCCAGGAGGGAAATAGGCAAAGAGCACCTAAATGACAACTAATAAGCAAAAAGCCTGAGACAACTTGTCAAATGTGTGAACATTACAATATAAGGGGAGACAACTGCGTGAAAACAGTTGCATACTTCTCAACAATCCAGTAACAACAAGAATAACCTCCAGTCCTGAACTACTATATGAAGATATTTTATATGCCCAGTTTTCAAGAATCAAAACTCAACTTTCCTAAATGTATAGGACTTAGACTAGAACAAACCAAAGGATCCCAGGACCCTGTAAACAATATTTAAGAGCAAGTCAACACGGCCAAGCCTAGAACTGATCCATGCCAAATCTCTATTGTACTTGAGTTGGTGAAGTTCAAGTTAATTCCTATTTATAAACAAACGAGCTTGCTCTTAGCTCCAGAAAAGTTCAAAGAGTCCCACCTTCGAGGTGCACCATGCAACAACAAAGCAAAGAAAAAAAATTCTAATTGCAAAAGCTCAATTCAAAGGCTAAATATCAATGCAGAAGCATAAAGCTTATCGTAAAGTTCTAATGTACTTACCATCGGCGGAGTATTATTATGAATAAGATGTTGATTCAGCGTCAAGCCAACAGCTCTAGTTGAGGGATCAATAAATAATATCCTAGCATTGACCTAAAATTGAACAATTCAAACAATGTCTAGCATAAACGAAAAACAAACAGTAAAGAATACAAAAATAATACCACAATTGAGCACATGATGCTTGTAGGAAATAAATACTAGAGAATAAGAAAAACAAATTGCCATATAGCTGCACTAAAGTAATTTCTGGCAATATTTAGTGAATGCAAAACATGAAGTAAAATACTGATACTGAGAAATTCAACAGGGTCAAATATTTCAACACTACTTAAGGAGAAAAATTAAAAAACTCACCTTTTTATTGGTGTTGTAGTCATCTTTCCAGTTTGATGTAGGAAAAGCATTTTTCAAATGTAGCACATCAACCTGTAAGCCAGTGTCACATGTAGAAAGATTAGGATTTAGCCAAAGAAATAAGTGAACACCATAGTTAAAAAGAAAGGAGCGAAAGAGTGTTAAATAGTAGAGTTGGTTAGAGGCAGTTATAGGTAAAGGCAGTCTGTTAGAGAGGAAGAAGGATTGGAGGGAATAGTAGAAGAAGGAAGAGGAATTTAGAGGGAAAGACGAGAGAAAGAAAGGAGAGCATAAAGAAACCTGACTCTGCCAGATGCAACTTGGATGAACCGTTTCACAGCTCAAGCGCATTTGAAAATCAGGTTTTGATACCAATTGTTAGGTGAGTTTAGGAACCTAACAAAGAAGATTTAGAAGGAGAAGAGAGAACTTAGGAAGAAGAAGAAGAAGAAGAGAGGGAAGAGAGAGGGAGAAGTCTTTGTTATTGATTCTTGATCTCAGAATAATGAATACAAGGCTGCAGTTCCTTTTTTACTCTCTCTTTCCTGCCAATAGGGAGGTTACTGTAACTACCTAACTAAATTCCCTCCAAAACCACAGCCCCCTTTGCTGACTTTTCTCCTGTTCATGCTGGTACTCACACAGGCACACTACTTATCTACTTGCTTGTTCCTATATTTTCTCCTACAATTCATAATACTGATGCTGTTTTGACGTTCAAATCATATTAGTATTGGGAGCACGAAGGAACAAATATGAGAAATTTGGAGAAGATAAACGAAGAAGTTAAGACATCAAATCTTATTGTGATCTTGAAGGAACACGCATGGGAATGAGAATGGATGGAAGTTAACTTCTTGTTAATTAATACATCATATATTCAGCTGCAACTGAAAGATGGTGAACTCTATTCAGGTGGTTTTATAATTCTTGAGAAGAAAGAAGTGAATGGTATTCATGCAGCAAATTATGTCTCTGAGACAAGTGACGATTTTTTTTTTTTTTTGAACGTTGAATTGACTGAAAAGATTTCACTGTACCCAGCAAAGGTTAGTAGTCCAGATTTTAAATATTCTCTATGACAACAATATTCTCATCAGGGTGACACCATTGTTACATTAGAGATAGAAATAAGCGAGAAGAGTAATTAAAAAGAAAGATGAGAAAAGCAGTTAAATGGAAGAGAGTGAGTTAGGGGCACTTATAAGTAAGGCTGTTAGTGAGGAAGAATCAGTAGGAACATATTGTATTCCAAGTACCAACTGAAACCAGTTGACGGCTGTATAAATACTGCTATTAGAATCTGTAATCAATGTCAAGAACCTAAAAGAATCTTCTATCTTCCCTGCTCTATTTCTCTCTCTTTTCTGCTCCCTATTCCTTCCTATCTCCCTACTTCTACCTAAAGTCACTAACTGCCTCTTAGGGATACCTTTGCCTAATAACAATAAATGGGGGGAAAACACAAAAAAAAAAACTGTATTTACAGAGAATAAAGGCCATAACTGCATCTAGATTGTGTGATCTGTTATGCTTAGCTGACATGACAAGATTATGGAAAACTTACAGTTCCAGTAAAATATGTAAGGAAAGATAACATAATCCCATTCTCTATGGTTGACTGTACTCGGGCATTAACCATCATGCCTGGAAAAAGAAGATCAATTGAGATTCCCTTAATATCGTTCATCTGCACAAGAATTTAATACATAAACATTAGAACAGCAGGGATATCACAAGAGGGACGAAAGAAAAAAAATATAAGAGAAAGATACGCATACCACACATTTAGACACTGCATCTGGTTCAGAACTTAGATAAACAACTTTACGAGTTTTGTCAATATTTGTAACAACTCCTTGCAGCAGTTTCCCGGCTTTCAATTCAGCATGCCTGCATTCTACAACCACAGGGGGAAGTATAAGAGTTAGATGAGTCAGAAAGCATGACAGCAATATCTGTGTGTGTGTCATGCATAAGAGGAAAATACAGAAGATAAGGCTTATGGCCTGCAATATTGGCATAAAAAAAAACACTCCTTTTTAGTTCAGGAAGAAAAAATATGCATCACATTAAAATTTAACAAAGAGCACCAATTAACATTAAATATATTAAAAAAAAGAAGCCAGCCTACAAGACCAAAAGAAAATCTGCAAATCCCAACATAGAACCCTCTAGAATAAAAATTTCAGATTACTAAGCCATCTATGCAAACAATTGGATAATGAAAGTTTCCATCTATAATCACTCAGTTCCTTGATTCTTTCCCTTTGCTCAGCTCAAAAGATGATCAAAAGATCCACATCAGATATTCATTCCTTCTCTATACAAGATAAAAAAACCTTAGAAGCATTATGAACTTATAATTTTAAAACCGTTAAGATACTGTAGGATGGGAATATAAGAGAAACCAAAAGCAAGTAACCTTTAATCCAACTGCATAGAAAGGTATTAATAAAAATTTAACACAAACAAGAGTATAATGGAAAGGTTGTTATTTACCAGCTTGGCTATTCTTTGGCAAAAACCCCATAAAAGAAGGCAATCCAAAATGAAGAATGTAGCCATGATCTTCAATGCTCTTAACATAAGCAGTGAGGACCTGTAGTCATAAACGGTGGTTAAACACAGCTGGACAATTATGGAAAGCCTATGCAAAAAAAAAAAAGAAGACTCGCATTACGTCCTTGATAGTAGTTGAATTAGTATTGTATCTAAATGCAACAAAGTTTCAATAAAGGTTCAAATAGGATATAATTACAAATAAAAAAAATTAAAATAATTACAAATAAAATTTTCTTAAACCTTTAAAATGGAAAAGAGGGAAGAGAGAGACAGAGCAAGAGAGATTGGACTTTCTTTGTCCAGGTTGGACTAGTTGCAAAAGAGAAATTAATGATCAAAACACAAGAATGGACTTTTCTATGTAATTCATTAAACATCAAACAAAAAATGTCAGTAAGCACCTACTGTCGTTTTTATCAATGCCATTTACAAACTCAAACCACCAACTGACATAAATATAAGTTACTAAGTTGATTGACAACAAATTTTCAAGATGAATCTTAGTTCAGCCTTAAGTTGACATGCCCTCACACAGGGACTCAACTATACTATTCATCATCCAACACAACATAGAGAGTTAAAAAAAAAAAGCCACCATATAGAACATATTTTTTCCAATTGAACTTTTCATACCATCCCTTCCTGAATGGCATCTAATGAAAAGCCCTTGTGCAACAATGAAAGGCGCAAGGAAAGCCATATTTTTCTTTTTCCATTATCCTTCTTATCATCATCCAATTGTAACACAACGCACGTAACCAACTGCCCGACATGGAATATGCTTGTAAGGTTGCCTTCAATATCCTGAAAGGATGAAAATAACAAAGATAAACAAATTATTGAACAAACGTACTAAAATTGTACGGATTAATTTTTAAAGGAGTAATAGAAATAGTAGTGATTTCTATATTTGTACCTCATTTCCGTCACCGAAAACAGGATCAAGTGCATCACTGTAACGTACTAAACCACGTAAGCCCCAAGGTAGACTAATCACAAGGTCCTTTTCATTTACTTCAGCAACCACTCCCCATAGCTTCATTCCAGGAGAAATATTCTGCACATACATTAGAAGGAAGTTTGAATCAAAGTTTTAGATAATTGGTTTGCTATATTGTGATAGAATCTAGTCAAATGATTAAAAAGTATCATAGACAAAAGGTTGGTGAAGCAAAAGACATAACTAAATCAATACTAAATACAGCTCTTATGATTTTGATAGATGAAACTGAAATAATTGAAATACATTCACTAATTGAAATACATTCCTATCAAAGAGACATTGTTATGATAAGCCACCCTAAAAAAAATACCACTACATAAAATTGGCCGTGCAGAAAAATTGCCTATAGAGATGATGTAACAAAAAATACCTTCCTGCCAACTATGAACATCATCTAAACCTATTAAGAACGTTGAAAACATGGCATTAGCAGCAATCAATGAGATCATATGTGCTAGTCATCCTCCAGACTATCATCATCCTTCATCTATAACAGGATTTATCGAAAAAATGCACCATGAAAAACCTTTTCACTCTCTCCAGAGAAACCCTGCTACACTAATTTAGTTCTATTCAGCTTGATCCCTGAAAATCTAAGGTGCTCCTCCATTTTCTCAACGCCTCCATTCTTATCAAGCCCAAAAATCCACATCCCATGACCACTATAAACTGTGTTACGAGCAAGAAGCATGAACAGATTCACTCTTTGCACTAATAATCAATGTACATGGAACTCAAATTTATGAATACACTGGGTAAAGAAGTAATTAAAAGAACACGTATCCATTTTGCGCCTGTTCCTTCGAGTTGGCTCTAACTTCAAGTTTGGCATACAAGAATAGTTATGCATTTAATTTTTGTCAACAGAAAAAACTACAAACCTCACATTCCCATATGTAATACACTTGTAAAATTACAAAACCGCAAAAGAAAGAAGACGAAAAACTATTCCTCCACGAATGAGTGTGTGTGTGTGTGTGAGAGAGAGAGAGAGAGAGAGAGAGAGTAAAATTTTAGCTCCATACCTTCAAGGTGATCTTATTCGCAAATCGAGGTAGTTTGCCAGTTAAGCCATCACCAAAAAGCGAACCCAAATCATCAGATTCAGAATGACTCTTGTGTTGCAATTTCTTCCCCTTCTTCATCTTCATCAAAACCCTCTCCTCAGCTTCGACTTCTGCATCAACTTCTGCACGGATCTCCTCACGTTCTCTTTGACTAAGTGAACTTCTTCCACCTGAAAACAATTAACAATAAGTAAAACAAAAAATGCTTACAGGATATCTTCCGCTCTATGAACAAAATTATATATTACAATTTAGCAGCTTCTTTAGTATCCACCCACAGCGTGCAACCATAACCATTTGATTCAAGTGAACTAAATTCCCTTATCAATATTAAATAACATATCTACTTTTAAATTCCATGCACCCATTTCCTCCTCAAAAAAAGCAAAAGTTAACTGTGATATGCCAATTCAGTTTTTTCTTTCCATATTTCCTCAGTTTTCCCGGTAAACAATCAGAACATTAGGATATCAGTTCCAGTAACCTCTAGGAAAGTCAGGTACATCATCTTCTAGCTGTAAGGCCAAGGCTTCAGGTGGGCCAATGTCGCTTGAGTCCTTCTTCTTGGATTTGAAAGACTTTTTCGACTCCTTATTGAATTTTGGGCCGCCTTCCCTCTTCCTATCTTGAGATTTCTTCTTAAAAGAAGGAGCTGTCATTTTCAGTTAGATTAAGAAACTCGAACTCGAAACCCTACCGAAGCTCTAGCTTGCCTTTCCAGGTGAATATCAACAACAAGCTTAACTCTGCTAGCGTTTTCTTGTCGCAGAGAGAGTTTTGGAGGGTTTTAGAGAAACAAAGAGGGAAGCTATATACAGCAACGAGCTCAGCCTCGGAGCTTCAGAGTTCAGACTCTAGCCCTAGACACGCGAACCGGGTCGGGTTAGTTCTATATGGGTTACTGGATCTATTCTCATTACGATGAAATGGGCTGGGCCTCGGCCTTGTTAAAAAATTTTCATGAACGGTGAGGTTGGACATGTCAAAATGTAACAATCAGGGAATGAAGGCCGTCGATTTGTTAGAGTTTCAGATCAAACGGGTGCATTCTAATAAATATCATGAATCGCGACGCATGATCACAAATCCTCTACAATACGAAGCTTCTCGAACTTGTAATGCTTTTATCATCGCCATAGAAGAAAGAAGGAACGAAGCCCTAAGATTTGCCTTCCACCTGTTGTTTCTCTCTCTATCGCCGAAACCAGACATTGTAAGTCTCTATATGTTCATATAAAAATAGTTGAAAATATATTGATTTGCTCATATTTTAACGGTTTTTTTATTATACTTGATTGATCAAGTTTGGTTTGATTTGTTTTGTTCCCGTTGAGGGTTTGTTAGTTCTCGATTTATTTGGATGCTTTCATGTTAATTCTATTGCATGTTAGGTTAGAAAATTGGGAAATCGAGGGAAAATATTGATAAGTTTTGTAATTTCGAATTTTGCTCCTGGGTATTTTATATATGAGGTAATTTTTGCATATCTATATTTTGATGCAAATATATAGAGTGCTGAAATTTTTTTATGGAAAGAGGACTTGTGCATATCCTATTTCCTGAAGCGTTACTGATTTGCTAATAAATTGCATCCTTTAGCTTAAACAAATTGAACAACAGTTCTACACTATGTTTGGAAGGTACTTTTTAGGTAAGGTATGGGTTTTTTAAAGAAATTTTCTTGTTTGGGAGGAATTTTAAGGGAGGTATCCAACATACAAACTTTGTTGCTTGGGAAGGCTTTAATACCATATGTTCATTACTTCTTTCGGAAAACCTACACTTCATCCAAACACAAGTGCATATTAATACGGGTGCTTATCTGGTGTTAATTCCCCCCCTTTTTTTCTATTAACAAAAAAAAAAAAAAAAAGAATCCCTCTCACTTCTATTGGTCTGTATAAATTATTTCATTCCTTATAGATGATTGCATTCAAAGAGAACAGTCATGGCTCGACATAAACATTTTATTTACTGTCTGATGCATCTCAACTCAGCTTACAGTTTTTGACAATCATTTCATTTGCTTCTGTAGGTTTTGACATTGGATAATGAGGGGTAGAAGCCACAGTTATAGTCCTTCACCTCCGAGGGGTTATGGAAGGAGACGCCCTAGTCCTAGCCCTAGGGGTCATTATGGAGGCCGTGCAAGGGATCTTCCTACAAGTCTTCTGGTTCGCAACCTTCGTCATGATTGCAGGTTTGATCGCTTTGCTTTTCTGATTGATGAATTTATATTATCTATTATTTGATTCCTTCCAGATTGCGAACCTGTAATTGTAAAGTGGATTCCAAAATATTAGTGACAACCATATGTAATTTAGGGGTGTGTTATTGTATACAAGCAGGATGTTACCTTTTATTTAAAGAAGGTTTTACTTGGTTCAGTGCCTACATGTGCAGCATCAACCCTACTCTGTTGTCTGCTGCTATGTTATTGTTATCCAGACCAGTGCCTCTATTTCATTATATACTTTTTCCTTCTAGAGGCTGAATCTGAGACTTCAAAAATTTGTTTTTTAAAGCCTCATTGTTAATGGTTCTGTGCAGGCCAGAAGATCTACGTGGACCATTTGGTCAGTTTGGTCCCCTCAAGGATGTGTACTTGCCTCGTGATTATTATACTGGGTAAGAGCATAAACTATTTTGCACTTTAAATGGTGTTGCCTATTAGATATTTCAGTGCACTTGCTTTGTCAACTTGTCTCACATCTCTCAAAACCATTTGGTTGATGGGGTTTTTTATTATTATCTCCAACTGGTTTGTGGGAATGTTTATGGGTATTTGGCTGTTTCTATTGAAAGTTTTGGAAGACACAAATGAAGTAATTAGAGTACTGTGATGAAGACAACAATGAAGTAATAAGAGAACTTGAAGACACCAATGAAGTAATTAGAGTACTGTTCAAGATGATCTTAATGAACATCAAGATTGAAGTGAAGTTGGATTTGAATACATTCTGGAGAAGTTCAAGTGTTGAAGAATATCAAACTCAATTAAAATTTTGGCTTCATCAAGGTTAGCGGCCATTATTATTTTTATTTTAATGGCATGAGGTGTTGGCTAGTGTTGTGATTGTCCTGTTACACTGGAGTCACAATGATAGTCATCATTTCTGACAGTCAGCATGCAAAGAAGTTCACATGTTTAGTATTGTTGATTTGTATCAATGTTGTGTCTCTTGATGTATGGATGTTATAGGGAGCCGCGTGGATTTGGATTTGTCCAGTATGTAGATCCAGCTGATGCTGCAGATGCTAAGCATCATATGGATGGTGAAATTCTTCTTGGTCGGGAGCTGACAGTTGTCTTTGCTGAGGAAAATAGGAAGAAGCCATCAGAAATGAGGGCGAGGGAACGTGTAAGGTAACATTGGTTATTTGTCTTCATTGGCTGTTTGTGGAAATTGTTGCGCTTTACCTAGATTGCTCGACGTGAGAAATTGGAACATAATATACAACTATTTATTCGTGCATCATGTTATGGTAAATGCTTATTATAGGTCTTTGTGTTGAGAGCCTGTATTATTTTTGTTGGAGTTGGTCATATATGTATTGATGTTGATTGTAATGAGGTTAGGAAATTTCTCTATATGGTAACTTGTTTCATAATCTTGAAAGCTGAGGTTAGCATCAATGGCGTGTATTATCTTTTGTCAGTGATCGGTCATATGACCGCAGGCGGTCTCCACTCCGATATTCACGATCACCACGTTATGGGCAAAGCTATTCTCGCAGCCCAGTGCATTATGCCCGTTCTCCCAGGCGAAGGCTTTATTCAAGGTTTGCTGCCCATTTCTACTTTGAGTGCTATGGTTCTGAAACTTCTAGTATTAGACGGAAAAGAAATATAGTGGATGTAAAATTCAGACTACAAATGTTGAGCTTTTTTTTGTTGTAATAGGTCGATTTCTCCTAGGGACAGAAGTTACAGGGAGCGGTCTTACTCGAGGTCCCCTTATGCACCAAGTAGCCGAAGCATGACTCCGAGCAGGAGCAGGAGCCTGGGCAGGAGCCTAGAGTACTCAAGATGATGGAATGATGGATTATTGTGAGTTGATGATCATCACAAGTAGACATCTTTATTTGGTAGGAGTTGAATGTACTATCATAAGCTGGTAGCAGATTTTCTAGATTATGCAACTAGGTGGAAATAATGTTGACTGAAGACTTGACTACTAATTGAGTTCTACCTGATTAATGAATGTTCTCTATTGTTGTTTTGACGCATGTTGCATACAAGAAGATGATGCGGTGCTAATGGTGGTAGAATCCGAATATTGACCTGGCTTTGGTGTATTTTTGTTTTGAGTTTCGTGTCCTGGGTTAATTGGTATTAGACCGAAAACTTGCTTTTGGCAAGCTTCTTGCAGAATCATTTCAAAGATAAACTATTATGTGATTTATAAGCTGTGGAATTTGAAAATGTTTCTTTGGTCGACTATATTGCTAGGGTTTTTCATGTTCTGGTCAAAGCTGTTTATGAATTTAAGAAATATCTTCACTATTAAAAACCTTGTAAATTTTAAAGAATTACATGCGCGTACACAGATTCTACACAGTTATAAACCTTAGCTTGGCTCTTCATATCTCTACAAAGCACCCAGATTGCACAAATCCGGAGAACCCCTCATCCGCATCCAGCCTCTTCCATTTACCATTTTGCTCTTCCATAATATAGAACGCTTGTGGCCCACCTTGGTAAGCAGATCCTGACACCATTGTCCATTCGCTACTCTGTACGCCACATATCCCAGCTTTAACCTCTCTCACTGACTCAAACCAGTTCTGTAACTTCCCACTTTTGTCCACTCCGATACATGATTTTGGGCACCGATTCTCCTTCCATGCATCTTCTACTTTCCCCCATTGACTCGCTCCCAGTTCCATTAACTCGGCACTTCCCTCAAATTCTCCTTGACTTTCTGTTCTGTATCCACTCACCACCCAGAACTGTGACCCGATTACCAAGCCTTCGCACTCGTCTCGCTCCTGGCTCATCCGTGGTAACTCTGTCCACTCTTCCCGAGTCACATCATATACCCACGCTGAGTTCAGCGCATTCTTGTTCTTATCGTGGCCTCCTGCGATTATAATTTGGCCGTTTAACTCCCCTAAAGCAAAGAAAGAACGGACCTCTGGCATGTCCTTGGATTGTCTCCATCTCCGAGTTGTAAAATCGTATACAAAAACATGACTCACTGGTTCATACTTAATTGGATCCCACCCTCCCATGAATACAAGCTTCCCTTCTGAGCTCGTAACCTGACAGAACAGAGGAAGACCATCTGGGTACTCAGGAACTGGTTCAACTCGCTCCCAAGTCTCATTAACTGGGTCAACTATAGAGACTCCATATTTTGGCATCCCAACTGTTTTAGATTCTTTAAAAGCAAAGTGAATCGGAAGCGACTGAATTAAGCATGCAGCTTTATGGGTGTGGCCAGATTGCTTGCGGTGGTGGTAAAAATCTATGCTCAGAAGGAGGTGGCGCCACCGCCGGCAAACTCGAGCAGCAACTGGATGAGTGGAATAATGTAGTCGAGCGAGGCACTCGAGAGCTATTTCTTCCGGAAGACCCGGGATCAACTCGTGTAACTCGGACATGTTCTGAAATATTTTTTTTCTTTTTTAAAAAAGTACTACTGAGATTTTGTTGTGTGTAGAACAAAGGAAGTCCAATATCAGATATTTAAAGCGCATCTTGGCCCCAAAACAGGATATGAGTGAGATGTACGCATGTCCTTAGCTCAGTGATAAGCAAGTGGCAGAGTTGGTACAAGGTCTAAGGTTCGATTCTCGGCAGTCGCAGTGTGAGAGTTTCATCTATGTGGGTGGGCTCCTTGTGGGCATCGAGTTAAAGGTCTCCCACTTGACTATCGCTAGGTCACCGTGATTTACCCCTTCACAATACTGTCAGGCCGAGGTATGGAGGCCCCTAAGATGAGAGTATATCACATTTTGATATAAGGATACGAGTGAGATGAGCCGTGCAATAAGGGACTGCCACCTGTTACACTTTTTTTCCTCGAACAGTGTTTAGTTTATACACTCATCACTCACTATCTCTTGAGTGCCAGATCTTAAAAGTATTTACTTTAAAGTTTTTAGAAAAAAACAATATTTTTATTTTAAAATTATTCTGTTTGAATTGAAAAATAAATTAAATTAATTTAATTTGATCAATTTAATTTAAAATTTAATAATAAAAAATTAAATTAAACATTGTAGAAGCATACACTAAAGACAGATTATTTATTTATAGTTAAATTTATTATCCACAGATGGTATATATTATTTAAAATGCAACTCAAAAAGATCAAACAAATTATTTAATTATATTTAAAAATAATATTAAATATTAATATTGTTTAAATAACTTTTAGCTAAATAATAAATTTATTTTTTAAGAGAGATTTGAGGATGTGGATAAGGGTCGGATTGAAAAGTAGAGACAATGAATGTGGAGAGGCTCGCAAAGTCACTATCAGGATGAAGAGAAATGATACAATTAAAAAAAAAAACACAAAACGGTGCGTCCTGCGTGTGATGAATCGGATAAGTTTAAACGTCATTTTCTTATAATAACTGCCTTCTCATTTCCAAAAAGAAATTCAATAAATAAATATTATTTTTAATTTAAAATTAACATTAATTATTAGAAATTTACAATTTTAAAATTATATAAAATATATATATTATTTGAAGTGGTATTTTTAAAGTTAAATTTTAATGTTTATAAGTTAATTTATTTAATTTATTTAATTTTAATTTATAACATAAAATATATGAATTTAAAATTTTATATACAAAATTGCATATGATATATACTAATTAATTTTGTTTATTTTAATAATAGAAACCATAATTTATTTTTTTATATTATTTAAAATTTACAATTATTTTAATATACTTTTTATTTTTAAATTAATGAAAATCAATTATTATATATTATATTTTATTATAAAAATATTAAATTTATATATTTTTTACTGTTATAAATTAAAATTTATATATTTTTATTAATTAAATTAAATAAGTTAAAAACAATTGATGCACACCCCAAAGTGAAAAATGCCATTAATAAGGATGTTTTTTAAGTCCTTTTTGCTTCTTAATATGTAATATTTTTATGAATATACTTTTGATTTTGAAAATACAACTCTAAGTAATGTTTTTTTTTATTAATATCAATTATTGGTGTTTTTTTTTTCCAAACAATTCATTTTACTTCAAATGACATTTTGAAAGCAAATCATATTATTATAAATAATAATTTGTTATTATAAATTGTTTGAAAACTATTATATTTTTAAAATTAATTTTTAAAATTATTATTTTCTAATAATTAATTCCTAAATCTACACCTACTTAGTTGAATAAATAAAACTACACCCAATTTTAAAATATAAATTTTTTTATTAAATTTTTAATAAATTTATCATTAATCTTTCTTTCAATCTTTCTTTTATGGACTTTTTCCATTATTCATTCAAAAATAATATTGGGCACTTAAAAGGCAACATCTTTATAAGATGAGCGTGACAGAAATGAGAATGTTAAAATGGATGTGTGGCCATACTAGATTTGATAAAATTAAGAATGAACATATTCGGCAGAAAATACAAGTAGTAGAGGTTGGTGATAAGGTGAGAGAAGAAAGACTTAGATGGTTTGGGCATGTTTTACAGAAACTTCCCCATGCGGCGGTTCGTAAGTGAGAGAACTTGAGGGTTGATGGGGCTAAGAAAAGTCGAGGTAGACCTAGGACAATTTAGAAGGAAATAATAGACAAAGACTTACGAGCCTTAAATATTGATACGGATTTAGTTAATAATAGACTTGAATGGAAGCGTAAAATCAGTGTAATGGAAGGAGTCTAATGCGTGTGATTGTTGATATTGCCTGTGTACTTATTTGTTAGAGGATCCATACAGCCGACCCTAACTTGTTTGAGATTAAGGCTTGATGATGATGATAAATAAAATATTTAGTTAGTCTTATGATAAAAATAAAATTATGATCCCACATGTTCTTACTTTACTATTCTTTGAATACATAAAAACTATGTTAATAATAAAATATCTTTTTTAATCACATCAACCGTAATACATAAACACCTCATATAAAAATATCAAATTTTATGTAAAAAATGTAATAAGTACATACAATTAAATTAAAATATCAATTGTCACTCTATATAAACCCCTCAAATCTAATGAAAGAGGGGGATGGAGATAGACTCTTAAAATACTTTAAATGGACTAAATGAAACTATTTCTCTCTTTTCTCTACTCTTTTTTATCCTAACCGTTGGACTACAAACGCTTCTAATTGAAATTAAAAACCCAAAAAACTATTTAGCAAATTTACGGTTTAGTTATTGATAAAATTACAGCCTCACATGCTTTTACTATACATAAACACCATGTTAATTATAAAATGTCATTTTTAGTCACATCAGCCATAGTATATAAACAACTCTTATAAAAGGGTCAAATTTTATATAAAAAGATAATGATGATAGACAATTAAATTAAATATCAATTGTCTCTCTATATATAAACCCCTCAAATCTAATGGGGGAGAGGAGATGAAGATAGACCCTTTAAATATTCTAAACAGACTAAATGGAATTATTCCTCTTTTCTTTTTGTTCTCCTTTTTCTACTTAAATCATAAAAGTGATCTAATTTGAGTGTAAACTCCTCGTCATTTTTTATTTATTTTACAGATTTCTAACTAAAACAGTTATGAGACTACTTACTGAAAATAGCTAATGAAAAATAAGTTATCACTTGTCATTTTGACCAAGCTTCTGGTAGTTTTCAGGTAGATATGTAGACTGAAATGAGGTTAGGTGAAAATGAGAGACAGGTAGCAAAAGTAATAGCAATAATGGAAAAACTTAATTGATAGGTGTGGGTAAGGAAGGAGGCTAGGGATGGCAGATGGGAAAATTCAAGGTAACCAATCTAAGAAAAAGAGAGAACTTGGTATCTAGGAGATGGCATTACATGTATTCTCCATAAAGTTACTATTTATGTTTATATACTTATGTAACATGCAAATGAATGTTAATGTATTTTTATGATATACAGTTTATTCACCTACATATGCTGAAATTGAGCCAAGAAGGAACTATCTTGCGGGTATACTCCAAAACTTTTTAGTATATAGGGAGTGTATTATAATTTGCAAGAATTCAGAGGACCCACATTCTTCTTACCGACTCTTGTGCTCAAGTCCCGCCAACGGTTGAAACTTTCTGCTTACCGACTTCTGTTTGTTTTATTTCTTTGATCCCTCTCGTGTCTGGGAAGGGAGGGAGAGTGAAAGATTAATGGAGAGCATTACATTGTGGCAAGGTGTGACTCTTACTGGGATTGTCTCATGGATTGTAATTTCTTCATACCTCAATGTGACCCAAAAGATTAGATCTTTGGCTCAACCTTGGGTGAACCATCATGTCATCACTGACACTGCTTTCATCCTCCAGATCCAGGTTTTTAACTATATTTCATCGAAATAAACAAAACCAAGTTTTTATTTTAATTGTTTTTTTCTTTGATTTTTTTGTTTGATTATTTTGTCTGAGACTTTTTTTTTCCGGTGGTTTTTGCAGAAGTGCCGGCATGGATTTTTCGATGCTTTATTCTCTGGGTTGTCATGTGTTGTTTCTGTGCCTTTTTATACTGCTTTTCTTCCTTTGGTCTTCTGGGTATATTTCTTTCTGTGTTTCGCTTTTTGTTTGGTTTTCTGGTAGTTGGTTTGTTGGTTATGAGTGTTGAATTTTATACATCAGCATTTAGTTGAGTTGCTTTTGGGTAAAACTGCAGAGTGGGCATGGCAAATTGGCCAGGCAAATTACCCTTCTAATGGCTTTCTGTGATTATACGGGAAATTGCATTAAGGTATCTTTTTGCATTCTGGCTTCGTTTTTGCCATTTCCCATTTCCTGATTCTTTCATTTGTAAGAGGCATAAGATCATGAATTAATTTGTTTCCCTTGCTTGTCGTTTGTGTTTTTAGGATGTGATATCAGCTCCTAGACCCATGTGCCCTCCTATTAGAAGAATAACTGCCAGAAAAGAGGAGGAAGAGAATGCTTTGGAATATGGATTGCCTTCTTCTCACACTCTTAACACAGTTTGCTTATCTGGGTATTCACCTTTCCTCATATTCCATTTTGCTTTGTTATTCCAATAGTGCTGTGGGAAGATTTTTACGGGACAGTATAACGTTTTGTGATATATAAATATTTGAATAATGGTCCGCATTGCTGTACGCAAGAAACTTGAGAAGTCATGTTACTCGGTGACCAAGTATATGAATTATGCTTTTGTAGCTAAGCTCGGTGCTCATCCCAGGAAATTTTATTTTTTTTGGTACTGTTTTCTGACTTTGGGAAGATTGTAGCAACTGTTGCTAGTTCTACCAATTTGTTAATTATTGGCTGCTTACAAACTTGATTTTTGGGTGTTTTATTGCTTTGAATTTGCAGCTTAACATCTAAATGGCTTTTTCTAATGTTCATAACCATATTCTTATTGGCATTTTATGTTAATAACTATATTCTCTATGAATGGACACTCTAGGTACCTCTTGCACTATGTCCTATCTTACTCCCAAAATCAAGATGTCTATGTGGAGTGTGCTGGATTTGCCATTGTTTGCTTGCTTGTGGGCTTCATTGCTTTGGGTAATTGTCTTTTTCTTTTGTGCACTGCCAGCAGCATTCTTAGTTTTTTGTACAGATTTCCATACTGAAATTTGGTTTTAAATGGTAGGAAGAGTTTACCTTGGTATGCACAGTTTGATTGATGTCATATGTGGACTTTCCATTGGGTTGGTAATCCTTGCTTTCTGGCTTACTGTCGATGAATATGTTGACGAATTCATCATCTCAGGAAAAAATGGTAGGTAAAATTCTCTGTTAGTTATTAGGTTCTGAATTTTTGAATGAGTTGATTTCTTTTTTTTTTTTTTTTTTTTTTGCCAAATGCCCCTCAAACAATTTAAGTGGTTCAGAATTTATTTTGTGAATTACCTGCTGAGTTCAGAATTTATTTTTCCCAGTTCTTTATTTCCTTTTTTGGTCTAAATTCCAAAAAAAAAGCCTTCTATTCCTTAGAGGAGAATGTTCCTATGGATGCAAGACGTCTCGTGCTATAAATGAATAAAGTTGCTCATGAGCTATTCAACGCTTGGCTTGAAAACTCAATTCATTTTCTAAATAACTCGAGCTCAAACTTATTTTTTAAACTCATTTAGTAAATAAGTCAAGCTTGTAATTGTAGATATTTGGATGGTTAAATCTTGAAAGTTAGTTTATTTATAAATTTGTAAGCTAACTCGTGAATGTACTTATTTAACTAAAAATTTAGTGTTGAACATATTATTTTAAACTAAAAATAATTAGGACGGTTAATGAGACAAGTTTTATTGGAGATATTTATTATTTTTAAATTAAAAGTCACTAGACTTGTAAATGAACGTACTTGTTTAACTAAATATTTAGTGTTGAACATATTATTTTAAACCAAAAATCTTTAAGATGGTTAATGAGACAAGTTTTATCGGAGATATTTATTATTTTTAAATTAAAAGTCATTAGAATTGTAAATGAAACTAGTTTTTTAGATCTATAAGCTTGATAAAAGTTTAGTTTGTTTAGTTTGTTGATATTCAAATCGAACTTAAAATGAGTCAAGCTCAAATTCCTTGAGCTTAAAAAAATTTTAACGAATCAGCTCGGCTCTGCTTGATTTGTGTACACTCCTGAGCATGTCTTTCCTTATCAAAGACTGCCAGGTTTCTATTGGGCTGATCCCGAGGTGAAAAGTAGCTTGGGAGGAGTTTTTGCAGTCTTTGGACAATAATGCAATACAGAGTTGTCAACAAAATTCTTTTTGGATTGTTATGAATACAAAGTATTATTATCTAATGCTTGAGAATTCTTAAACCTCATCATCTCATTCAACAATTTGACCTGGTGCCTTCTGGACAACTAGGGAAGGTGGTTCCTAGAAAAGGGCTATTTATGGTTTTTTTAAAATAGAGGGACTAAATAGTTAATTTCACTAAACCACAAAGACTAAATAATAATTCTCTCCCAACAAAATTACAACATAGTTATTGTCTCAAAAACGTATGTTGCGTTTCATGCTTCATATTACATCAAAATTATACTGTATGGACTTCATTTCTGAATGCTATGGGGCTGTATTACTTTAGCAAAAGGTGGAATCTAGTTGAGTTTCTGTCATTGAAACATCAAAATATTGTTATATGTATACCTATTAAACTTCGGAAATGTGACATTTGCTTTGAATTCTTACATCGCTTGCAGTTATGACCTTCTGGACTTCCCTAAGCTTCTTGTTGCTTTTTGCTTATCCAACTCCTGAATTCCCTACTCCAAGTTTTCAGTACCATACAGCCTTCACTGGTGTTTCATTTGGAATAGTAAGCAATTACATGTCCATTTAACTTTAATTTTATTGCAACTTCTCTTTTCAGTTTTCATCTCAAAGCATTATCATAGGTCATCCAACTTGGATTTATATCGAGGACTTTATTCTATAGTTTCAGTAAAAGCAATGATGCTGTTTAAGACAATTCCCCCGAAGATACAGGGTGAAATTGAAGATGCTTAGGCTAAACTTAGAATATACATGAAAAAGAAAATTCTCTGAGCTAAATCCATATTACCTGTTCCTAGAAGAAGATAGTCTCAGCATGGTGAATTCACCATATCATGACTATTTACTAGCTGTGTTTTTGGTAGATCATAAAGAAGAGGTGTGTGCAGATGCTGCAACAATTGCATGCATACGCAAAAGGATGAGATAGAAGAGATAAACATGCATATGCACACGCACAGGGTGAATTGGTTGTCTAAATGCTGAAAAGGGGTTAGATATTGTCATAGGGAAGAGGTGAATTGAAATATATGTGGAAGATTTCTAGCCATTGTGCTTCCTTCCCTGGCACCAATTGAGATTGTCTGTGGTTCTCACTAATTTAAGTGTCAACTTACACAAGTATTTTAGGATAAAGTGGAGTTGAAGTAATGATTGCCTTGAGGATTAGATGGGATAGGGACAAGGGATCAAAATCAAATGCATGGTATGCCTCTTGAGGACTGTGATAAATGCGTGATTGTACAATCACCCATCTTACTGTAAAGGGAAAAGAAGGCAGTGACAGATAAAAAATGCATGGTATGCCTCTTGAGGACTGTGATAAATGCGTGATTGTACAATCACCCATCTTACTGTAAAGGGAAAAGAAGGCAGTGATCAATTGTATATGTTTAGGCTTGGCATGCTGACGCATTTGTGTGAGGTTTCACTGTCTAGGAGTGCAGAATGTAGTTACAGTTTAGTTTTCAGTATGAAGTTTAGAACCAAATTTTAAGAATTTCAATTAACAGTAAATTTGCAATGTTATTCAGGTGGCTGGGATTCAGCAAACGTACCATCAGTTCCATCATGAAGCTGTACCGCGCATATTTGCACAACTCACTGTCCCTGCCTTTTTTGGAAGAATGCTTGTAGGAATACCAACAATACTGATTGTGAAGTTGTGTAGCAAGGCCCTGGCGAAATGGGTTCTTCCTGTGATATCAAGCATCCTGGGCATTCCCATAAAATCAACTAGTTATATACCCATGCTAAATGGATCAATTACTGGTAAAAAATCAGACCAGATCAGGCAATCAAGTAATATCCAAAAGTTAATATTCTTCTCTCACCAGCAATCATTCGATGTTGATACGTGTATTAGATTCCTCCAATATGCACTGCTTGCTTGGTCAGTGGTAGATCTGGTTCCTTCTGTTTTCTCCCACCTGAAGTTGTAATTCCGGTGGCTTTTAGGCAATATATGCTTTGCCATGATTTTTTTCTTCCTTTCTTTTTCCGGTTGGGGGGAGGGGGAAGGATTTAATTGATGATTAACATGGCTTAGTACATAGAACTTTGTAAATCACGCAATTTTTACCAGGAAGAAAGCAAATCAATTCTTCCTACTACTAGTGGAATTTATGGCGTAGCAAGTTAATGCTCTTAACAACTATACAAGTGAAGATAGCTCTGGGATTTGTAACAGAATCAGTTAGCATACCAAGTAATTACATTTCCAATTACCATGATTTGCTTTAGTTGTGGCCCTATTAAAAAACCCAATGAGCATGTAGTCTAAGGTACAAATCACTTGATTACTTCTGTATGTTCACTGTCAACGTCATCATCAATGAACTCTTCACATAATGGGCGCACGGGGTTCAGACTTGCGGATAGGAGAGTGAGAGAGAGAGAGACCTTTTGCACAACTGTTGTGAAAATTACAACGTGAAAAGAGGAGCTTATACTATATATAAAATCCATTTATATATCAAACCCCACATGCCCCCGAAAGGATGATACAAAAGAAAAGGTGAATGTAACAAGAATATCCACAACTCCGCTAATTTAATGCTCTGATGGTCAGCCATGAGCTTTAGCCAATTGCGGAGACTATTTAGCTTGGTGTCAAGTACAACAACGAACACAAAATTAAATGCAAAAAAAAAAAAAAGACAACCTTGCACTACTATACATGCTTTTAGGCTACCATAAGACCATAGCTACCAGAAAAGCACGCCAAGAAAGTTCTGTAGATACTAAACCTTGTAAACGTCTAGGAATCTTAAACCACCTGAGCATGAAGCAGAGAGGAGGGGTGCCAAGGTGCTGGAGATACTAGTGCAACAGAAAGCGTTGTCACAGGAAGTAATCAGGTGTTCTACGTGTAACATCAGGCTCTCCTCTCCTAGGAGCTGGCTCAAACTGCAATGCATCAAAGAGTCCTTATCTTTCAATTTCTTAACGCATCATCAATAGAGAAGAATTTTGGGAAAGATGGAAATACTAACCTGGATGAAAGTGTGAGCCTTGCAGTCATCTACTTCCAAAATGGAAGCCATATTTCCACAGCGATAACAATAATTAGGTGCACTAAAAATGGTGACCACCTTTTGTTCCTGCATCCAGAGAACAATGTAATGCCTTATGACTAAACTTACTTTACCGAACACAGAATCCAGAAGGACATTCATGAACCGCAAGAATGATAAATACATGTGCCCAATTAAATCCATCCATAACAAGCTGATGTGCTCTAGCAATCAACTTCAAGTTGTTAGTATGGTTAAATTGCTCGGATATATCCTACACCAAACAATAAAACATGTATTAGAGCAATTTCAAAAATGAGTTCACCATCATAACTTGATAAAGTCTACATGAAAGAACAACAAAGAATAGAATAGAAGCACCCCCTTAATGATAGAGGAAGGAGTTACCTGGCCAAAAGTATATCCAGCACCACGAGGTGAAATACCCCAACCACACCGGTCATCTGGATCAGACCATAAAAGATCACACATTGCCCCTTCATGAGGAACCTCCTGTACACGATCAAAGTTTCTGATGCCATCAAGGGTTTCTATTGATGGGGACAATCCACCATGGAGGCAAAATATTTCTGACTCAACCTAACCAGGAGAAATAAGACTTTCAGATGTATATCATTTATTCCTTGCTACCTTTTTCCAAGCTTTCTTAAACAGCAAATAAAGCAGAAAATTTCATCCAAGAGATCCCACAAATATTATGAGAAGTTTTTTTTCATTAAGTGTAACAGTTAGAGATTTCCAATAAGCATGTCTAATCATTAGCCAAACTTTGCCTATGCATTTGTATTTCTCGGAGAAGCATTTCAAGTGCAAGGAATTGCAGCTGAATTGAGCAATAGGAACAGTCAGATATCCATATAAGAAAAAAAAAAGCGAAAAGGATATTAACAAAAAATGGTTGGAACAATTAAATAACATACAATAAAGACAATGTACACATTATCGTGGGTAGAACAGAACAATGATTATGGTGAAATTCAGGAGGAAAAGAAGAAGAAAATCACCCACCAGAATTAGCAAAAAATATATCTAACCTTATATTCTCTCCACACTATTCAAACTTCTGTTATTTAAAATATGGCACCACTCATAAAAGTCTTACTAACCAAGGCAGTCAGTGGGAAATAGTCAAAAAGGTCTGTGAAGATCTTCCAAACATTAGCATTGCCATACCTGTAAAAAATTAAAAAATAAATAAATCATACAAAGAGAAAAGTTGCACGGACAAGCAAGAAGCAATTGTACTTCTCATCATGAAGAAGCAAATTTATAAATTCTGCATGACTGCCTGCAAGCATATCAAATCATCCAAATTTCTCCAAAAGGGTGTACTATTGACAGTTTAGGCAACCTCAGTAACCCTACAATAACTTGTGACATCACTTCCAACCAACACTATCTCCAAAAACAAACTTGGCCTTCATTGACATTCAATTATGTTGCATTTCTTAAATATATGCACATCACGTCCCAATGTCTATCTGGCAAACAGATATATCTATATGTGCTGTTCAAAAAAGCAGTTTCAAATAGTTGTTTTGCTGGTTTAAAGTTATTATGACTAAAACATGTTAAACTAAAAACAAATTTAAGGACTTCAATAAAAGATTTTAAGGACTTCAATGACCAACAATATCAAACAGATTCTTAATTTTGCATTTGACCAGATATAATAAGTCTTGAAATGAAACCTAGGATACAATCTACTAAAAAAAGAATCCTTATAAACCATATCTCTCAACCCCTTTCCTCATTTCATAAAAGTACTCCTGATTATTCTAATGTTAGTAAAGGAATTTAGAATATTTGCAACATCAATAGAATATGTCGGTAAATGTTAAAACATTTAAAAACACAAACACCATTAATTCACCAATAATTCCTGCTATCTGGATGTTTATTCAATTGATAAGTCCGCTTAAACAACATCAAAACAACAAACTTAATCAGTTCAAAACACCAAATGAATCCTAACAATAGAGTACTTTAGACATGCAAAATAAAAGAGATGATAGACACACATGCAAGAAATGCTAAAATCAAAATGGATACTCGAACATTTGTGGGCAAAACAAATCTAAAAAAAGGTAATCTACAGAAACTTACTTTCGTAAACATTCATCATAGAACCCATAAACCTGAGTAATCTGCCAGGAGGAAAAACAAAATCGAAGCAATAAGTAGATATCCAGTAAAGAAATCTAAAACTTAAGTTAAAAGCACAAAAAAAAATATCTATAAGTGAAGCATCCATCATTTATACAACATATTGAATATTTTAAACAATTCAAAATGTAAATGTTGATCAAATGTATGTATTACCACAGTTGTCAATTCCATGCCGAAAAGAGCTGTTAATGAGGTAAGTGCTGTATTTCCTTGAATCCTAGCCTTTTCTTTTTGCAAGCTAGCTGATGATAAGTTCTTTGAACAGCCTAAAAGGTATGCATTTCTCCCTTTTTCCCTCTCTCTCTCTCTCTCTCTCTTCTTCTTCTTTCCTTTCTATTTTTCTCCTCTCCACTTCTTCTCTTCTATTCTCTCATGGCTCGCAGATTCACCCTTCTTTTTTTTTTTCTTCTCTACTTCTCTTCCCTCCTCCTCCTCTTCTTTCTTCTCTCACTCACAGAAGCAACATCTTTTTAATTTTTTGTGGGATTTGATTATTTTTATTTTTTTTGTTGATTGTTTTTTCTGTTAGATGAGTATTATTTACTTGCCTTTTTTCAATATGCTATTTACTTATTAAACTATTTAAAAATATGATAACTTATGTTAAAAGGGTGAGTATGTGTGTGTAGTTATGGTGCCTCAATTCAAAAAGGCCCTCGCCTTGCCTTTTGCCTAAGATTATAGGATACCCTATCGCTTTAGTGTCACATCTCACCTAGATAAACATTGTTGTTGATTATAAATAGAAAATGAAAATGAATGAAAATTACCTGACGACTTTCATGGTTTCCTCTAAGAATAGTTATTCGCTGTGGATAACGCACTTTCAGTGCCACCAAGAGCTGAATGAAAGAAACAAATGTAGCATTATGTAAAAATCCAAACATTTCAAACATCTTTGGGCTTCAGGAAAGCCACAATTGTTATTGCAACTACTATTAACCCAAACAGAAGATCAACATTTATGTTAGCTAAACCAAACACAAAGGCTGGAATGAAATTCAAATGTTCATAAAATGTGATCACCAAGCTGTAACATGAGGATCAACATTATATCAAATTTCAAAAACAGTGATGATATATCTGTGCCAACATATATTGCAATCTTTCTCCAAATACTTCACCCACTATAGAACTAGGGACAGAACAATAGAAAACCAAGCTTAAACCCGAGAAAAAAAAAGGTTTAACCAAACCTATCAGCTTGGTGATGATTTCCTTTTTTTTATTTTTTAATTATGGTTAATTGAAGCAAACCAGAGCACAAATACATCAATTTGGATTCATTTTATATATATACTTAGTAAATAAACATTCTTCTAACACATTTCAATTTTTAAGTATAAATCCTATGATTTTACAATCAATTTAACAATAAGAGTTATAATGATAATATATATATATATATATACCAATGATAGTAATGAATATTGAAGAATAACCTTTTCACTTAAAACCTATCATTAGTTAAGCTTTTGTTGGTAAAATTCAAGTTTTAAAGTAAATACTATAAATTGAATTAGGACTATCTAGGAGAGGGGGAGTGGGGGGAGGGGAGGAACAATATAAAACAGTAAAATCCAATAAATTCAATTAGCCAATGTTTAAATAAATAATAAAAAAAATCACTATGTAATTAACCAAATTGTGATTGCCCCCAAGTCAAATGAGAAAATCCAGGTTACCTATCATACTCGTCATCAAAAGATTGACATAATAGCATTTGAGCAGATAAGAACATGATCTAACTAATATTTGTGGCATAAACTAAAGCACAGATATTGGTGGGGGGAAGGGAGGGTGTGGGGGAGGAACAATATAAAACAGTAAAATCCAATAAAATCAATTAGCCAATGTTTAAATAAATAATAAAAAATCCACTATGTAATTAACCAAATTGTGATTGCCCCCAAGTCAAACAAGAAAATCCAGGTTACCTATCATACTCATTTTGCATCAAAAGATTGACATATTAGTGTTTGAGCAGATAAGAACATGATCTAATTAATATTTGTGGCATAAAATAAAGCACAAAGGTAAGAGTGTATACACAGCACCCATAGCAAAATTAGCTTCAAATATAACTGATACAACTAGAGTATCACAGTTTGCTTCTTTCTGTTGGTATTGTAAAGATAATAACTGGTACCCAAAGAATAATAGCAAACAACAGATGTGATGATACACTTAACTGTCACGGTTTCAACAGAGTAATAGCCACGATCCACATAATCTCCCATAAATAAATAATTGGTATCTGGACACTGTCAATAAAATTTCAAAAATTGGCCATAAGACTTCAGTCTGGATGCCATATGAAAATTATAGGAATGAAGAAAATAGCATGAGGTGCAGGACTAAGTGTGCAAGCAAGAAATTTCAACAAAAGTCCACTAGCATTTGGATGGAAAATTAGTTAGAGGAAGTCACTAGTCTCCAGCTTGTAATTGGCAGGACTAGGAAATAAAAAAGGGCTGGAACTGGACTAACTCTGAATTATCGTTCCAGAATGCCATCCATGAAATTCTCATTCTTCTCTCTCGAAATTCTATTCTTTCTCTGTGTTTTCTCTGCTTCTCTCTCTTTTTTTCCTATTCCTTCCCCTATATTTTCAACCACCCACTGGACAGTAGGGATATCAGAGCTTGTTTCTGAGTAGGCTGGAGCTGCAAATTAGTTCTTCTGGTAGAGTCATTGCTCAGATTCAAATTTATTTCTGTTCTCTCTTTCTCTTTTCTTTCCCTCTAATTTTTCCCCAAGATTCTTTCCTTTCTATTTCTTTTTCTTCTTTTCCTGAGATTTCTTCCTTTCTTTCTCTTTATTTTCTTCTTTTCTTCTCAATAGATCATGTTTTCTTCTTCTTCCTCTTTTCTTTCCAGAATTCATGAATCAACTTTCTTTCTTCTTCTGTTTTTTCCCTTCCATTCTCTTCTTTAATTTCTCACTTCCGGAATTTCAAGCAACCTGCTTCTTGAAATTATTGAAATCTTTTATCTTCCTCTAGAACCAGAATTCTGGATATATCAAGACACTTCTGAATCATTTTTCCTTTTAGTCCCTCTCTTTCTACTCTATTTTCCCTCTCTTTTTCTGTCTCTCTTCCTTTCTGTAACTACCAAGAACAGATTCTCTTTCTTCTCTCTTTTCTATTTCTCTTCTTTTCTCCAACTGTAACTGTCAAAGAACATATTCTCTACTTCTATTTCTTTTATGTAATTCACCAATCACAGGAATAATGATAATAACAAAAAGTGCAGAATAAGTTTTATAGCAAGAAAAGTGAACAAAACTCAGCTAGCATTTGCAGGGAAAATTAGTTAAGGGCCAGTTAATATATCTCCTGTTTGTAATTGGCAGGAATGAGCATATAAAAAGGGCTAGAATAGCTGAGATGGTCATTCCAGAATATTTATCAACAAACTTATCATTATTCTCTCTGTAAATTCTGTTCTTCTTCTTCTCTCTCTGCTTCTTTCTCTTCTTTTCCTATTCTTTCTTCTATATTTTCAGCTATTTTGAAGAAGTATGGATCTGCTATGTAACAAAAGAATCCAACAAATGTCTTACCAAAATATCCAATGAGGACAAGAAGAAAGAAAATCCAAAAATTAACTAAAATTTGAATATTTTTTATACCTAAACATAAGCAAAAATGTCTCAAAAGCTCAATGACAGAAAGCATTTTTGTTTTCCTAAGGAATTCTATAAGTGCCAGATGATATAAAAGTAAATCATATGAACTAAGGTGAAACTAAGAAAATTTTGTTGAGCAATGTTAATGGAACATTCAAGCAAACAGATAAAATGACAGACCTATAACTAAAATCGTTCACATTGAAACTGACTGTTGGAATGTCTACGAAAGAAATGCAGTAAAAACATCCGCAATAAAAAAAAATATTGAAAAAACTAGTTTCCTGACCAGTGGCAATTCACTTTACATCATAAATTCTTTAACCATCAAAAGCACTGGCAGCTGAAACAGAAGAGTTAAAATACAAAGCCGCATGTTCAGAACTGATACCTTCCCTCCAATTCGAAAAAGTTCCGCAAGATCATGAAACTGCCCATGAATATCGCCACAGATTGTCACAGGGCTTTTCACAGGCTGAGATGCAAAAAAGAAATGGGAAAATTAATATTTTACTGGTTATTATTGAGAAATTTGATGCTTAAAAATGCATGAAAAATAGTACTCTTAGTAGTAGGCAAACACACTGCATGTGGAATTATAGATCCCAAAGAAAATGTTCAAAAGATTAACCACTCTTAGAATGAAAAAATTCAGAAAATTCTATCCAATTACCCAAATGAAAAAAATTTCAAATACTACAATCTGCATGAAACAGAAAATTCCAAAAAGACACACCAATGCCCACCAGCACTAAATAACTATTACAAGGATATCCAAAGGGGTTGTAAATACAGCACCACAATTGAATTCAAAATTCAAGGCAAAAAAGGTGCACCTGAACATTGCTTTCTTGCATCAGTATCTCCTTAGCCTTGTCACACAATGCTCTGACCTGACAGGAAAGAAATCAACATGAATGAGTTATACCATTCTCACACAATAGCATATCATCAACTCAATTAAAAAATTGATTGCACCGATGAGCCATGATCAATATTAGAAAGGATAAATAACGCACGATAATTTCTCACTATCCATATTCCAATTGAATCGCATTTTGCAATGTGGAAATCTGTCAGCTCTCGTAGGATGAAATGAGAATTATAATTGACTACCATAAATCCTTCAAAGAAATATCAAATATTTTGCGAATCAACTAGGTTTTCCTAACTTGGCCCTTCTTTCTAGACCCAATAAAACAAATAGGAAAAAATCAACCGAAATATAAATACCACAGCAATTAGTTGCTAAACCAACAAACACAAATCAATGGACTACATTATTAAAATAAGAAATTTGATGCCATTTTGTCAATACTAGGTTCTCGGAAAACAAAAACAGAAAATGAAGCTGAACCTGGAGCTCGGACAGTGGCTTGCACTGCATGAGCTGCGAGATCTGCTCATCGAGATCGGAAATTGAATCTGAAGATAGCGAATTCGCACCCATCTTGGTTGTTCCTCTTCGTCTTTAAGACCGCAAACGGGTTTAACGGTATCCGGATTACAGATAACCTTAACCCTAAGATTGAATGGTATGCTTCTTGTGCTTTCTTTCCAGTTTCTCGCAGCTCGCTAGCCCACTGAACGAAGAGGAAATGGAAGGGCGCGTGAATGATTGGGCGAGTGAGAAAATTGGCTAATCACTTGAGAAGCTGGATTTTCTTTTATTTACTTTAAATGTATGGTGGAGTTTTTTTTAATTATTATTTATATTGTTTTTCCACAAGTATCTCAATTCTTAAAAAAAATATCAAAATATTGGTGAGCTACACGATAAAAATTTAGTCAGATTTTATTTATTTTTAAATAAATTTAATTTTAATTTAATTTTAAATTTTATTTAATAAATAATTTAAATTTAAATTTATAAATATTTAATTCATTAAAAATTTATTTATTAATAAATTTGTAAATTAATTTATTAATATAATTATTTAATTAAAATTATTATTTTTAAATTAAAATAATTATAATTACAAAATAAATAAATTTTTATGAAAATTTATTATTTTTAAATTAAAAATCTTTAAAATCGTAAAGTATAAAATTTTATAGAGCTATTTGAGATTCGATAATAAAAATTTGATAAAAGCTTGACTCGTTTATTAAACAAACCAAACTTAAACTTGTTGATATTCAATTTGAATTCAAAATATATTAAGTTCGAATTTAAAAAATTTTAATGAGTCGAATTTTAATTTTTAAAAATTTAGCTCGACTCCATTGGTTTAAACTCACACCTTTATTTCATTTTTTAATCCTAAAGTTATGCGGTAATGAAATGTGTTAGTTTAATCCTTGGCATTTTATTTGTTCATAAGAAATTAATTTAAATATTTATAATTGTTTTATTTTATAAATTTAATGTTAATAATAATTTTAATCATTTCAACTGAGCTCATTGGTTAATCATAAAATTTTAAATATGAGAGAATAATGATTTTTTTTTATGTCACATACATCAATAGTTTAAAATTGATTGATTCGAGCAAACGCTAATATATTTAAAATTTAAAATTATAATCTCTAATTAAAAGATAAATATATATATCATCTCATTTTTTAAAAATGTATCATATTCATCTAAATTTAAAAAAATAAAAATATATATATCTTAATCAGCTAATTATATTATATCAACTTTATGCTGATTTGATTTAAAGATTTGAATTAGCTCAAATTTCACATATTTTCATATTATTATATTCCACGATAAATTATCAGTCAGCAAACATTCATGTACATAAATTAATATTAATCATAATTAAACCACATATCACATTTCATAATATTATCTCATATAATATTAATATTTTATATTCATAAATTAATTATAATTTGCTGACGTGAAAATATACGTCACCACCGTACAAGTGAGTAGCTATGCACGATAATCAAGTAGTACTAATCAGTACCTATCATTATATTCAAACAAGCATGCATACGAATGAAATTGTAATATCCTAATCACTATAATTCACATATGAATGAAATTGCAATGAAATTGAAGAGATTTTTAATATACTATAATTTTATATTCACATGAATGACACCATTTTATATTTTTTTACTAAATATTTTTAATTTAAACTGAAATACTATTAAAAAAAAAAAAATATATATATATATATATATATATATATATATATATATATATTATTTAATCTCTTAAATTAATATATTTGAGCTGAATTCATATTAATTAAGTAAATAAATTTCATATATCCCAAAAATTAGACCATAATCAGATTTTAATTAGCAAAAGCTGATTTGAATTGAACGTACACCTTTTATGAAAATGTTAATCATACTCATGTTCGACTGATGCGCAGCAGACACATCAGACGATCCAACTGCATCATTTTTTGAGATGTGTCCATATATCAAAAGGTGATAACCTTAGTGTCGCTTACATTTCCGTCCGATAAAATTATAAATGATAAATCACGATAATTCAATAATAATAAAATGAAAGATTTTAATTTAGTGTCTATAAAGAATCCACACACATAGGTAAAATTTACACACAGTTTCGAACCTTAAATTTTGTACCAATTTTGTCACTTATTTATCATTGAACTAAACCCGTGCGGACTGCATGCGTTGAATACCGGTTGTAAAATTGCATATTTTTTTTATAAATAAAATTAAAGTATTCAAAATTAATAATTAAATATATATATTTTTTTTTATAAATAACGTTTTAAATATTTTTGTGTAAAATAATGCTATATTTTTTATATTATATTATACTTCAATAATTAATATATAAAGCAATTCTATTTTTTTTATAAATATATAATATAAAATACATTATATAAATTATATTTAATACCCTTATATATAACTATAGTATTTATACTATATATTTTATATTTATATTTTAAATCCATTTAATTAAAATACTATATATTTGAGAAAATTAAACTATCTAATAATTCCATTAAAAATTATTAATTAATTTTAAATATTGATATTATTTAATTTATATAATGTTAAATATTTATATTATTGAATATCTCTTATTAATTTTACAAAATCATGATTTAAATAAATTGAAATTATTTATTTATTAAAAAGGCGACGGATATATAGGACTCTTCTCCATTGTTACTTGGAAAAAAGAAGTTCTTTTAATAATAATTAAGAGAAAAAAAAAAAGAAAATTAGGGAATTGTGAGAGAGAAGACTGAAAGTTGGTAAGAAGAGTTAACACCGTTGGCTTAATTCGTACGGACACCGTCCACTTGAGATTTTTCTTTCATTTGGTACACACACAAAGATAGCTACTGCTGCAGAAATAAAGGCGACAAACGGAAGACTCCGTTCTCATCTCTTCTTTTATTTCGAAATTTAAAATAAAAAAATAAAAAAATCTCTCTCTCTCTCTCTCCTCCCTAAGAAAAAGCGGCATTTCAGCTTCGTGTCTGATCCCAAAGAAAGAATCTAGGGTTTCTCGCATTTTCAGTTCTAATCAAATTGCACCAAACAGGTTCCTCTCCCTCTCTCTCTCTATATCTATCTCTAGCTTCTTTCTCTCTTCTTCTTAATGGCTTCTACCTAGGTTCTCGATTTCAATTTCGCTGCCTTTTATCTTCGAAGGATAACAAATGTACGCTACTTCTAATGGGATCCTTGTTGCTCTGGTTGCTGCCTTTTATTTTATGGATTCACATTGTGTTGACTGATTACTCTGCTTTATCTTTGAAGATATTGTCTTTTTTCTCTTAGATTTCTCTGCTTTCTTAGTTTTGGGTTTTTTATTTCCATTTTTCCGTTTTAGTTGTTTTTTTCTGTTTAGTTGCCCTTTTGGGTTCGTTGCGGCATATTTTAAATTTTTGTTTGTTTTTCAAGTGAATTTTTTCTTGATTGCATGGGTTCTTCTGCTGCACCATTGACTTTAACTTGCATTGTGATTGTTCAGGATTTCTTTTAATCTGGATATTATATAGAGCGAAGGGATAAAAGGAGAGTTTGACTTGGAGGTTACAATTTTTTGTAAACGATTTTAGTGTATTAGGTGTAGGTTTATTATTTTGGAAATCAAATTTGTGATTTCTAGAAATTATGAGAACCTCATGGGCGGATTCTGCGGCTAACTCTGTATCAGAGGGTGCAACCCCTGCTTCCTCTGGTAACAACGGTGGACCACGTCCTACCCGTGCCACTTATGTTCCCCCACACCTTCGTAACCGAACACCTTCAACTGATCTTCCTGCTCCATCACCTGCTGTTCAATCGCAGGCCAATGATCGTGTAGGTTATGGTGGACCTGCAGGAGGTCCCCGCTGGGCTGGTGGTTCTAGACCTGATTATGGGCGTCCAGGATATGGTTCTGGTGGCCGATCTGGTGGCAGCAGCAGCAGCAGCAGTGGTGGTGGTGGTGGTTGGAACAATAGAAGTGGTGGGTGGGACCGTGGGAGCGGGAGAGAGCGGGAGGTGAATCCATTTGGCAATGATGATGGTGAAGTGGAGAGCACATTTGCTGAACAAGAAAATACAGGCATTAACTTTGATGCATATGAGGATATTCCTGTCGAGACAAGTGGGGAGAATGTGCCGCCGCCTGTGAATACATTTGCAGAGATAGACTTGGGCGAGGCATTGAATCAGAATATTCGGAGGTGCAAGTATGTGAAGCCTACTCCAGTTCAGTGTAATGCAATCCCTATAATACTTGGGGGACGTGACTTGATGGCTTGTGCTCAGACAGGGTCAGGGAAGACAGCTGCCTTCTGCTTTCCAATTATTAGTGGAATTATGCGGGAGCAGTATGTACAGAGATCACGTGGGCCAAGGACTGTATATCCACTTGCTCTTATCCTCTCTCCTACTAGGGAGCTATCATGCCAGGTGCAATTCATGCTACTTGTGTGCCTATCTGGAGTACGCTTTGCAACCTTAAAATATGGCTAGTCTTCTTAATCTTAACTATTTCTATTTCATAAAATTTCAGATACATGATGAAGCCAGAAAATTTTCTTATCAAACTGGTGTGAAGGTGGTAGTTGCTTATGGAGGAGCACCAATAAACCAACAGGTTTAGATCATATGACATTCTTTCTAGACTTTGTCTATTTGCACACTGGTTATCTTATTCTCAAATCAATTGCTTGGTTCTGGAGAAATTCATCTTTCATTGATCTCTCTCTCACATACACATGCACGTTTTACTTCTTATAAGAACACAGAGCTAAGAGAAGAGCTCCACTCTTGAAGAGAACTTGTTATGGTAATAAGCACATGATTGGGATAAGTTGTTTTCTCTTCTATAGATTTTCTCAATATTTTTCAAAATTTATCTTTTAGTTGAAAGTCTACCATAGATTAATTGTGAAATATTAGAAAAATTCAAGATGATTTTCTGAAAATTTGCGACTTGAAGTTGGCTAGGTGAAGTCTGCATGTGTCAATAAGCAAGGGAAAGAAAGAATTTTCATACTAGTTCATTCTTTTCTGGTTTTAGTGAGAAAATGGATTCCTTACCTAAAACATGACTAGAGTCACAGTTCAAACCATTTTTAATGGATCTAACAAAAACAAGCACATCATGTATCATATACAGATATGATTATACAATGATTTGTATATTCAAAGATGTCAATTAAGCCATTATGTGTTTGTCTTCTTTGCTCTCTAATTTTATGAGTTATAATCCAAGATTTGTACATTAAATATTATGGGTAGCTACTGCCAGTTGCTCTTCCACTCCACTATAGCTTTTTTTTGAACTGTCTCTGCTTCAAGGCTTCAAGCATTTGCACAAGTTTAGTGTTTAGTACTTTTACATGCATTAACAGTTCTGCAGAAATTTCTGGTTCCATTTCTCTGCATTTTCCTATCAAGGTGGTTTTATGCCTTTATTATTGTTATTATTATTTTCTTTTATGTTTGTCCTCAAAATAATGCTGAAACAATTCTACCTTCCCGGTGTTCTGTTTATGTTAAGTAATCTTTGTGAGAATTTAGTAAATAGTAATAGAGTTATTTGATTACTTCGTATGGTTTTTGCTAGGCATCAGCATTTTGCTTAGTCAAATTATGGCTTAATCAAACAAATGAATATTATTATAAAAGGCAATTTCTTAGAGTTCCTCTTCTCTGAGTAACCAAGTTATATGCCATTATGTGGAGATCTTATATTTGGAAGAGGGAGACATTTTGGAAGTTAGTGGATAGGTAGCAATAGCTGTTATAGAGGCTGAGGTGTAGAAAAGATTGGATTATCTGTCTTATATATTTCCCTTTCATAACTGCCTTCATATTTTCACAGTGAACTTGAACCCAACAAACCAGCAGATTTTGAGCTTTGAGTTGTGTTGCTAGAAAAATATAAGAGAACGAGATGGCACAAGGGAGGGATTGATTAATTGCTGGGGTATTTGCTAGGGTGCATAACTGCATATCCACCTTATCATCACAAGATAGCTGCTCTTAAGACAATTCTTGGGATTTATGTCCTGGGATACAGAATGCTTTAGCAGGATACAGGCAATCAGAAAGAAAAGGTAGGAAAGGAAGCAGTCTATTTACCCTTGCAAGATAGATAGAGAGAGAGAGAATTATGTGGGCTGGAAGAACAAATGGGCGAACTGGAATATTTGATACTGGTAGAACTGGAAGTTACATACCTACAGTCTAAAGGAGGAGACGATTTTCATGAAAGGACCTCTATTTTGTCAGCATTGACAGTCTTTAGTATGTTATCCTCTTGGACTAAGCACATTATGGTCCTAGATAACTCTATAGAACCTGTACAATGAACTATAGCTATAGCTATTCACTAATGAGCATGGGAGCTTTCTTGTTAACATTTTCTGTTCATATATGTAACAAGTAGCTTCTTCTTTGTGAATGTGTTTCAGGGACCTATAACTATTACCTCATTGTTCCTGCAGTTCTTGTTCTGTGTTTATTATTTATTATCCTGCAATTTCTCCATTTTAACTCTGTGCATTGTTGCCTTTTTCATCATGACGAAAAAAGAGGATAGATGGCTTAGTGACTAGGAAGGTATTTTCTTTTGGTTTTGTTGTGCTGATTTAGTTCCTGCAGAATATCGGCCGCTCTGAAATAATGATGGATGAATTATCAATGCGAGTAACTTTTTGGAGATTTTTAGTATGTTGTCGTGTAGATTGGTTATTGCTCTTTTTGTGATTATATTAACTTTGAGATACGGATGATGGGCTTGGGTTTTTTAAAGCAGGGGAAAATGAAATAGTAGCTTGTCTTTCCTTTTCCGTTTGTTCTTTCTTCCTTTGCTGTTATTATTAATAATCTTTTGTATGTATTAATACAGGTAGATATTGATTTCTATTGAGAAAAGCAAATGACAATCTGTCTGGGAGATTTATTTCAAAGATCATTGGCATTAAGGCACCTTTATTATAATATAACTAACTACTCTGCCATTAGGCACCATTAAGAACAAAAGTATGTAAATTGTGTCATCCACTCACTTCATACTCCATAACTCATATTTACTCCAGTGCGGTTATAGTTGGAGTTCCCAAGTGTGACAGTTGAGTTACAAGATAACGGTGGTTATTTTCTGTTTATGAATTATTCTCATTTTTTTCGCCCTATCTGTTCATTGGGCTTTTTATTTTTCTCTCTCTCCCCACTGACAATGCAAAGGAGATGAAGAAGAAAAGAAAAGAAAGCAAAATAAATTTTTAGTGGCAAAATATAAATCCACCCAGTACCCTAGAAAATAGTGCACTAGGTACACACAGAAATGGGAAATTATTGGGTGGACCTGGTGCATGTGTACCTTCACTCACAAACAGGTGGGTTCACCTTCTTAACTTGATGGCTTAATTATTTTTTGTGAATAACTAGTGCACTCTTTTTTATTGCAGCCGGGCATATTAAATAATTTGCCAAAAAAGTTAAATTTTGGGGTGTAAGACTAAGACCTATGTCGAGAATATAAATCCCACATCGATTAGGTAAGAGAAATATATGTTGTTTATAAGACATTGGGCAATCCTCCCCTCTTGAGCTAGCTTTTGGGGTGAGTTAGGCCCAGGCCTACTTTTTTAACAACTTGCATCAATGTCAGTGAAGGTGTACATACACTCACCATGTGCACACAATAATTTCCACTTTTTGATGATATTTAGAGGACATTTCTATACGTGGAAGTGTAGAAATCACAATGTCAGGTTGGTTTTCTTAGTATAATGAAAATTTAGTATTGGACTCTTATAGCTATGGAGTGATAACTAGACCAAGAAAAAAAGATCAGAAAAAATAAAATATTGGTTAGATGCACATAAGAATGCAGAAAATTTTCTTATTTGGATACTTATTCCTAGTTGGCTGTTAGCTTATTGGTTTGATTAACGTACAGAGAGCTAGAAGATGGTTAGAAATTTTGAGTTCTGGTATTTTTTTGTGCACGCATAAGGTTTTCCCCCTTCCTAGTGAGTCCTTTGGTGCATTGCTTGGTTTGTGGGCTGGAGGACAATATGAAAGAGAATATTGAACTTAATTATAACTCACTGTTGTGAAATGATAATGACTGTCAGATGACTTGATTTCTTATGATATGAATTTTCCTGCTTATGATGTTGTATTTTCTACTTAGCAGTTGTGTTTTGCTTGTATGTGTGATAAGGTATCTCCATGAGCTCTTGGTGCCTGCTTTAATTGTTCACTTTATGAGCACTTGTTGCCTAATTTAATCATTCACTTGCTCTTTATTGATTACTGCTTGTTCAGTTGCGAGAACTTGAAAGAGGGGTTGATATTCTTGTGGCAACCCCTGGGCGTCTGGTGGATTTGCTTGAGAGGGCTAGAGTATCATTGCAGATGATTAGATATTTGGCACTTGATGAGGCAGATAGGATGCTGGATATGGGTTTTGAGCCTCAGATAAGAAAGATAGTGGAACAAATGGACATGCCCCCACCTGGAAGGAGACAGACGATGCTCTTTAGTGCCACTTTTCCAAAAGAAATACAGGTTTCTCTCACTCTAGAGGCTTACTTTGTGTTCTGTTGATTATGTCTCATTTTCTTGTGAATCAGAGTTATCGATATCACTGATGTTTTTGGATGTTATTAATATAAGAAGTTCTTGAGTTAATAATTAAAAAGTTCGATGAAAACTTGTTTTATTCCTAAACTTATTCAGAGTATTTTAGGTGCTCTTCCTTTTGGAAAATTTTCAACAAATGTTTCTATTAAATTAAATAACTGTTAAGAAAAGTGTTTAGCAGTTGAGAAACATCAAACTGCTTTCAGAAAAGCAGATTTTCCATAAAGAGACTTCCTAGTTTTCTCTTCAAATGAAACATATACATTTTGTATATTTTCTCATGCCTATGTGTATTACAAAGTGAGATGAAAATTAAAGACAAATTGAAGCTATTTATCTCAAAGCAAAGGCACACTGGACTTCTTAAGTTGTGGCTTTAATTTTGGTTTTGCTAAAGGAGATAGCTTATGGTGTGGATTGAACTATTGATCGCTTATTTCAATAGGCTAAGGCAATAACTCTGGTGTAGGTCTGTAGGCTGTGTAGGCAATAGCCATTCATGTAGTGAAGGCTAATAAGTTTTCATAGGAGTCAGAAAAATGGCATTTCAAAATGCAACTAACTGTTTTTGGCAATTTGGCTGGCATGCAGAGACTCGCATCTGATTTTCTTTCAAGTTATATTTTCTTGGCTGTTGGAAGGGTTGGTTCTAGTACTGATTTAATTGTTCAAAGAGTTGAATATGTTCATGAGACTGACAAGAGAAGCCATCTAATGGACCTTCTTCATGCACAGAGGGAAACTGAGATTAATGGCAAGGTAATACAAACTATTTACTTTCCATGGAAGTTTGATATGATTTATATCTTCTATTCATTGCAACTAAGTTGATTTGATCTGGTCAAGTGAATTAGGAAAGCCCAGAGTAAGGCCACTGGCATCTTTCCAACTTGGTTTAATTACAAATTAGCTGCTTAAATTTGATTATTCAGTATCAAAGGCTAAAATGTGTAATATTACTAGCAAAAAATAGGCAAATAGATAGGGAAACAATTTTCAATAGAGGAAATGTTTGAATAAGTTCAGAAAATAAGGAATGGAATGATACAGACAAACAGATAAAAGAAGTGGAAAAACTTATTGCATCTGAACTGTACAGGCCTACAGGGTGAATGTTTAATCAATCCATTTTAAAAAAAAAACTATGTGGTGATAGTTTCTTGTTGAATTTGCAGCAAGCTTTGACATTAGTTTTTGTGGAGACAAAAAAGGGAGCAGACTCCTTGGAACATTGGTTGTGTGTTAACGGGTTTCCTGCGACAACAATTCATGGTGATAGGACCCAACAGGTGAGTTGTTCAGGTTCAGATTTGTTTAAAGGATGGGAAGGAAAAAATGATATTCTATGTTGCATTGCTCCTGTGGAGATTATTACAATGATGGATGGTTGCTGGATTCCTTTATTGCATGAGATAGCAATATTATGATTTTAGTAGAAGAAACAGTTGTCTTTCTCCATATTACTGCAAAATTTTCAGTAGAAACTCCATCTGAGTTTTGTATTTCTCTGACCTTAAATTACTTGGGCGTGTAACAAAATAGTCTTACCAAAGGCCTTGCATCTTATCTGCTTTTTCCCTTTTGATACGTATTTACGTTGCTAGCAGCAGTACTGTGGTAGCGTGATCTTCAAACTAATTATATGTTCTGTTTGCAGGAAAGGGAAATGGCACTAAGATCATTCAAAAGTGGGAAGACACCAATTTTAGTAGCAACAGATGTGGCAGCACGTGGTCTTGATATACCTCATGTGGCTCATGTAGTCAATTTTGACCTTCCAAACGATATTGACGATTATGTTCACAGGATAGGAAGAACAGGACGAGCTGGTAAAACAGGTCTAGCCACAGCTTTCTTCAACGAGAACAATATGTCACTTGCAAGGGCTCTAGCTGATTTAATGCAAGAAGCAAATCAGGAAGTACCTGCATGGCTAACTCGCTATGCTTCACGGGCTGCATATAACGGTGGTAAGAATCGGCGAAGTGGGGGTGGCCGATTTGGTGGCCGTGACTTTCGAAGGGAGGGCTCTTTTACTAGAGCCACAGATTTTTATGGAGGGAGTAGCAGTGGTGGTGGCGGTGGAGGGGGAGGTGGAGGATATGGGGTTCCTGCAAGTTATGGAGGTGGATATGGTCCTGGAGTGGCCAGTGCTTGGGATTAGTGGATTCAAATTCACTTGTTTTCTGATGAGTATATAATATACCTCCCCTTTTAAGAATCAAGCACCAAAATCTTAACACTGGCATTGTTCTTGATTTGTTTATGATTCGGTTCTAACTGTTGTATGGTGTTCCATAAACCCAATATATTGAAACTAACAAAAGCATGCTTTAGCTCTAGTTGTTAAATGGGATACAACTGCTGTCAAACCACCATTTTAGTGTACATAACTGGGAATGTGAGCCTTGTAAAACCTTCCTAAGAGCTTCAGGTTCGAACATGAGAATTTCCCAGTGATTTTTTCTCCATATATAAATATATCCTCATTTATAATTTGGGCCTTGGCATTTTCACAATCTTGTAATAATATTTCTATTAGTGGAAAACATTTCATTATATTTCAAGTGACTTATTCTGCTTTTTTAATACTTTTCCTTTTGAATTTCACCAATATTTTCCATAAAAAGTAATAAAATTAAATCCTCAAGAAAAAAGAAAGCACCAATAAATTCAAAGGAAAAAATATCTCAATAATTAATCAAGTAAATTTGATATAGTTTCTTGAACAAAAATAATTTCTTACTTTACTTTTACTTCAAAATTAATTCTCAGAAAAATTTAATAAAATAAAATAAAATTCTTAGATTATCAATCTTACCAAACACAAAAAAAAAAAAAAAAAAAAAGAAAAAGAATTCACTAAGTGGGAAAGATGTTGCAAAAATGAATATTTAGCAACTAAAATCAATTAAAATTTATTGCATTCCAAGACTTTTCAAACATTATTACTTGCATTCCCATGAAGTAAATCACTCAAAATTCTTTGTTATTGACACTGAGATTAAGCATTGAAATGAATATAAAGTTCCCATTTCTTGGATGTGTGGTTTAACAAAAAGGAAAGAAAAACTTTGCTGTGAAACCAGCAATCAACTTAGGAGAACAGTGCATGCTGACTAAAACTAGTTCAACTGATGATATCTTTGTTCATCAGATCCTTCCACTCACCATATGATACCATTTAAGGAAGTCACTTCTGAGGAAGTCGTTACCTTACCCTTCAAGAATGAAAGACAACTGTAGCAAATAACATTGTTCATGATATTCTGAAGTGAAGCAGTTTAGAGCCTCACAAATTAATATGATTTATCACATGGTTGATCAGGTGGTGATTCTCTTACCTTGAGATTTTCCAGCACTTGCAAGGTATTTGCCCCAGCCTAAATGTCATCCTTGCATTACCTGACTTGGTATGATTCTTGAACCTCGTTACTTTTTGCAAAACCTGAGAAAAACAGCAGGCCAACCACTCTTAGTGCCAAGGAAGAGCATCCCAGGTTAGTGAAAATTATTAGCTTCTGCTGCCACCCATGATTCCAACAAGCTGTTACATAACAGGATTTCTCAACCATCCAAGGCAAAAGAAGTGAAGAAGAATAATGGAAGGAAGAGAAACAGGAGAAAGAACAGAACAGAGCAACAGAAGAAGACTATGGAGAAAGAAGAAAAAGGGAGAGATTGAAAGATGAAAGAGAAGGAGAGCATTACAAAGAGACATCTGTTGTATTATTGATTGTACCCATTATACTGGAAAGCTATTTATGCAATCTTATCCCAGAATTTTCACATATAACATAAACTATAGGGCAATCTAATTAGTGGAGGTGAAGCAACTTCCGCAGCCTGCTCCCTCCACATATAGATTTATTGCCAAATGCAAAATATCTATAATTTCTTCCTCCATGTTGCTTACATGATACTGATTTTGCTCCCACTGAGGAAGCATAATTATCCGAGTTGGAGCAATTACAAAGCCTGGAAAAGTCGTGATTCTCTCCCAACACAGCAAAAAATGCTCCAGAACTTGTAACCATGCAATTTTAAATTGAAACTGGAAATTCTGTAATATTATATTGTTGGCTTCCTAAGAGTAGGAATTGTCACTTAATATTCTTGCCCATTAATCTTCTAGGTGTGCAACGATCAATACGTGGTCATGAAGACATGAATAACAAACTATGTATCAACTCTATTATTAAGAAGTTTTCATTGAATTTTTCCAGCACGGCCAAGAGTAATGGGAATCAAACTTAATTAGCAAATTGCAAGTGCAACTATCTAGTTGTGAACATCTCTATGATTTCTCAACCTAATCTCAAGATCATACTTTTAATGTATCCATACCATTATGCATGTAAACATTCTGTGAGAAGAGAGAGTGTGTGTGTGTCAAGTACACTTTTAAAGTGTGAAAATAGAAACATCAGGTGTAGTCATGACCTTAACACAATTTCCAGCTATCAAGGCTCATATTGCTAAAGGGCATAAAAGTTCAAATATTTCTAAAGGGCATTTCTTCAATGTTAATGTTTGGTTGCAAATTAAGGCACTTTTTTGTATATAAAGCTGGTTTAGCACTCAAGGCAAAACAAAGAATCTGTATTAATTTAGAAGACAAGAAGATGTGAACCTAAAACAATAAACTCAATTTTCATAAAAAATGATTTCAATTTCCTTTTTCTCACAAATTGCGGAAACAATAGAAGACCTACTTGTAAAATATTTACCAAAAAAGAACTTGAGTTTGTAACTTTTGAAATGGCCAGTCCAAATTAGCTATTATGCATCCCTTACCCAAGTATCAGAGGATCATTTCTGTATCCCCTAATTATGCAGCAAGATAGTTCATTCTGTTGGAAAAAAAACTACTCTTCATCAGACTCTTCCTCGATCTCAGAGGTTTCTACGTAGCAATCATCATCTATTTCACTCTCTTCCTCAGATTCATCTGGTCCAGTCTCATTCTCAACATCATTTAGCAAAATGTCTTCAGGTATCATATTTGCACCTTTATTCCGATAAACAAGTCCAGTTCGCATTACATGATAAAACTTCTCTCTTAACCGAGCAAGAGGATGTGGATTCACTAGTTTTCCCTGCTGATAACCTTCTCTGAGAGCAACAGTTGTTGTCTTACACTTCAATGAAAGGTAGAAAATCCCTGGATACCTTGTAAACAGTCGTGTAAACTTATGTGGAAGAACCAGTTGCTCTCTCAAGCTCCTCAAGTAGTTCCTCTTGGTCTTCTTATGAACTGTAAGGCTCAAAAGCTCATGCAAAACACCAACTACTCGCTTCTCCATGAGTTCACTATTTGGGTCAATCTGCCTTGAGTCCTCATATGGCGAAATATAAGGCAACTTCTGAAATTCCTCCATCCACGCTCTAACCTTCTTCTGTGCTCCATAACCCCTTGGAAATCTCATCGGGAAAGCCAAAGTAGTCTGCCCCCTCTTGAACTGGTCGTACTTGTTTCCCATTTCTTTGCTTTCATTACTCCGCTGCAGTGCAGAAACTGCAAATTCCTCTTGCCATTGGACAAGGCGCAAGCAGGTAATACCATTAGCCTTAACAAACTGAAAATAATTAGGATACTTTGGGATCAATATTTTCTCAAAATTATCTGGCAAACCAAAGTCCCATTTCAAGGGATGTAGTGACTGAAGTGGTACTATCCTACTTTTCATCATCATAAGCACTCTACAAAGCCTCTCCACAGTATCACTCTCATAATTTTGGTGTATGCTCTGCTCTTGTGAATCTAGTTGGATTGCAGTGTCTGTCAACCGGAAACAAGGCAAATTCGCATAGCGAGCATGTGGAAATTCACTAAAGAGAGTCGGGTACCTACACATCAATGGATTAAAAACCAAAATTATTTTAAACATCATATAATTTCTTTTATTGAATGAATCCATTCCATTCATTGCTGAATCCATTTCTATAAGCCCAATACATGTAGTTCACAAACTATCGACAAAAAGGGACAAAATTGCATAATGGGTAATCAAATACTGAACAAGAGTCCATTCAAGGTGGAAAAAAAGGGATATAAAGAAGCGAAATACCTGCGCAAGAAGCGAAGAACAGGAACAGTAAGGCCAAGAAGCTTTTGCCAATCAGCAACAGACTTAGCAGTGAGAAATCCAGTAGGAGACCGTTTGATTGCATCCTTTAAGAGACAAGCTGCCTTGAGATCGGTCTCTGTATCGATTATGTGGTCTAGGCTACGGTTCTTCACCCACTTAAGCCTCACCTTCACTATGGATCGATACTGAAGAAAACGACAAAGATTGTTGCATTTGCTGGTGTTGTTGGGTTCAAATAGAGCTTTTGAGAACATAGTAAGCAAAGATTTGTGGGTTTTCGAGATCATTTGATTGAGTCTTCTGAGAAATTAATTTACTTGTTTATTGTTGCTTACTGCGGTTTACTGTAAAACCCTAAAGCCAAAACCTTTACATCAATGATTTTCAGCGGACATTGGAAGTGGGTGAGTTCTGTCCCGTCTTCGATGAGGTTGAGAATTTAGATCTTCTCCGACGGCAGGTCGTTTATGTTCGTAGGAAAAAAAAAAAAAAAAAACAGGATGTCGCTTGAGAAGGACGCTGCATTTAAATATTTGCAAACGGTTTGTCGTTTGCAAATGGTAAAGATGCCTATTGGCCATAGAAGGTGAAATATATTATTTAGCCTTTTATTTTTTATTATTAATTTTTATAAAATATAAAAATAATAAATAATATTTAAATATAAAATTAAATTTATAAACTATTTATTAAGGGAAAATTTTAGAACTAAATTAAAATTAATTAATTAACTTAATTATAAATTTAAATGATAAGGATTTATTTAAGAACCAAATTTTAAATATGGATTTTGTTACTTGACATAAAATTACCCATTTACCCTTATTATAGTTTATAATCTGGAGATTTTTTTAACCAAATTTTAAATGTGTGTCTGCAGCCTCTTGCCTGTACACCCGGAGGTCCTTACAGGTTACATAATGGAAACAATGGAGGTAGAAGACGATCTAACATGGAGCAGAGAAACAATCCCTAGAGTAATGAAGATAGTCAGCATCAGACTTCCTCAAAGGGACCTTGTGTCTCTTCTGCTTGTTAGCCCTTGGCTCCACCGGACTCTCATCTCTTACCCCTCTCTCTGGCTGGTATAATTTTTCTCTATCCTTCTCTCTTTCCATTAAATTGGCCACTTTTGAAATGATATCAGCATTTGAATGGTTTACTTGATCTGGGTTCCTCTTGGTTTTATTTAAGGTTCTTGATTTTCGGGAGATGAATAAGGCTGGAGATAGACTTATTTCTGCACTTTCACTGGTAAATTGTCACAATATTTTTATCTGCTAAATCTATTGATTTTCTGGTGCTGTTCACTTTTAGGTATAGTCGATGTTAAAATAGATTAGCTGCCTTGTTGGTAATATTAAAATTGATGGTATTTTTCTACTATTGACTTTTTATAGATATTAATATTATGGTGGTTAATGTGTTGTGTTTTTGCAGTCAAGATACCAACATTTGAAGCAGATTAACCTTGAATTTGCACAAGATATTGAAGATAGGCATCTTGAAGTCCTTCGAAACAAGGTATGACAAGTTAGATTGCTCTTACTTCATACATGAACAGCTATAACTCAGGTAAATATAGGATCCTTGAGCACTTGAAATTTAGATATTAAGGCATTATACTTAATTCCATCCTCTATTTATGAGCCAGGGAGAATTGACAAACATAAGTAAGGTTACAAATATATTGGGTGTTAAATTTAGGGAGAGTGTCAAGTATATTAGGTGTTAAGTCATTTTATATGAGCTATTATAAATGATTGAATTACTTTACACATCACAATGACTAGCTAATTTAAGTTGCAACTCAACCACTCATATACACTTTTTCATCTTTCGTATTTTTTTCAATATGGGATTGCATTTACCAACACTCCCCCTTCAAGTGCAATTACATAATTACTGCTTGATAATTAATTTATTAAGACCCCATATGGGCCCAATTATCCATCCTTATGTGCAGTTGAAACCCACAACCCGAACCAAGCTAAGATACTACGTTAAATTTGGAGAGAATGTCAAGTATTTTAGGTATTAATTCATTTTATATGTATTAATATAAATTATTAAATTGGTTTACACATCAAAATGACTAGCCAATTTGATGTTGCAAGCCAACCACTTGTCTGCACCCTTTCATCTTTCATATTTTTCCAATATGGAATTGCATTTCCCAACATCAGGATAACTTATCTCAAGAACTGGACTGAAAAGGAGTGACTCAGGATGATGGCCTTATCTAGAAATTTCTAATAAGTCGATTGAACTTGTTATTTTGTGGTGCCAAATGCAGAGATATCCCCATGTCACTAGTACAATTGACTAAGACTAAGAAGCATAATTAGGAAGGAAAATGAGTAGAAATCAAAATGTGGAATCCTTGTCTATTTCTTGCCGCGTCTGTAAGGCAGCTTGTAGATGGTACCAAGTTATCATAATATTGACATGCTGCTAAAGTTTAGCGTGAACATTTTGAGTATGCAGAAAACATCATGGGTCAATTGCCATTGAGTTTCGAATTACTTAACATATGTGATTGCATAGAAGATCTGTGGCCCAAAATTTACTTCTGAAACAGGGTTTCAATAGAAGAATTTTACCCTAATTTTTGTTGTTGCATGCAAATATTTTCCGTAAATTTCAATTTATACAATTTAAAGTTGGTTTAAATGCTTTTGCTGTCTCTGAAGATTACAGTGATGAAACTTAACCATTTCAGGCTATCAATTCTCTTCAATTCCTGGAGTCTTTAAACTTGAATGGCTGCCAAAAGATCTCTGACAAGGGAATAGAAGCTATAACAAGTGCTTGTCCAAAACTGAAGGCCTTCTCTATTTATTGGAATGTGAGGTACTTGAAGATTACGAATATTTGCATATTAGTGGTTCAAAATAAATCAGCAGGGCAAACTTCCCTCATTGCTAACAAGTTTTCTCATGTGGGTTGAGCTTCAGGGTGACAGACATTGGTATAAAGCATTTGGTGGAGAATTGTAAACATGTAATTCATTTAAACTTGAGCGGCTGTAAGGTAGTTGTTACCAACTTAATGCAGGTTATTTAGTGTTCTATTTGCATTATACCATGTAGTAGAACGAAGAAAATTAAAATGTATTTGACTGCAGACTTTGAGCAAGAATTATATAATTAAAATATACGACATATGATTGATGTGTAATTCTATAATAATTAATTATTGGTGGAAACAATAGGAAAGAAGATAACATGTGTGCAAGTGCAAATAGATGAAATCTTCACTTTGTTTTCTACAACTGAATTAGGAAAATAATAAAATTTCTTTCCTTTTTGCTTTTTTATTTTTATTTTTCATGGTGCAGAATATATCAGACAAAAGTTTGCAATTAATTGCTGACAACTATCAGGACTTAGAATCATTGAATCTGACCAGGTATGTAATTGTATGACATCATAGTTATCATATGAATTTTATTTCAACAGAAAAAGTGTCTTTCAGCTTCAGAATTCATTAATTTATTTCTTATTATTAATATCTAGACAAAATCTCTGGCCATCAAAAATTGCTTAACAAAAAAGGGGGATGATTGTTTGCCTATTAAAGCTGCATAACTTTCCCTACTAGACATTTTGTAGTCCAAATAACGGACTAGTTAGTTGCCAGATTGAATTACTGCTCAGGAGGTGTATGCATCATGTAATTGTCTTGGTGTTACCAGGTGCATCAAGCTAACAGATGATGGTTTGCAACAAATATTGGTCAAGTGCTCCTCTCTCCGAAGTTTAAATCTTTATGCCCTTTCCATGTGAGTGCTGATGTCTTTAAATGTTGTGAAGTGTAATTTAGAACGCATTTCCAATTTATGGCATTTATGTTTTGTTTTATTCTTTTTAGATTCACTGACAAAGCTTACAAGAAAATATCAAATCTAGCCCATCTACAATTTTTAGATCTATGTGGTGCCCAGGTGAAAATCTTTTTTTCTTAAACAATCTTATATTCAATTTTATAAGCTAAATGTCGATATAATTTAAAATTTTAACTTTCAGAATCTATCTGATGAGGGACTTTCTTATATAGCCAAATGCAAGAATCTTGTCTCACTAAATTTGACATGGTGGGTAAAAGAAAACATCTATAAATTCTTAGAATAAAAAGAGATAATTACATCAAAAAACTTATACGTCTTTTGATAGGTGTGTGCAAGTCACTGATGTGGGGGTTATAGCAATTGCTGAAGGTTGCACCTCTCTTGAGGTTTCCAGGTACTGCATGTAATATCATAGTAGAAAAACTAGAGACAATATTATCGTCTCATGACATTTGTTCAACAAAGAACCTACAATAGTCGAGACTCTTTTAAAAACTCGTTTAAGTGGCTAATGTTATGAATTGGATATCTTAAAGAACATACAGCTCTATGGTTTGAGTATTACTAGATGCCTTTTAGTTAATCTTGAACTTTGTTTCAATAACTATGCCACACTTGGATACTGAAGTGATTGCCTGATCAGGCTGCTGTTAACTAAAAGTTCCCAGTGCAACTATCATAGAAAAGTTTTTTCTTGATATTCTGATATTCTTAACACTTTACAAGTCACTTGCTAGAATAATTTAACAAATAATTTGTTGGATTGGAGTGGATTGCTTAAAATTCGGTAATGGCTGAATTTGACTTCGTATGCCAGTTTATTGGAGTGAAAGACCAACTTTAAGCTGGTTTCTTTTTCATTTGCATGCTTTAGCTATTTCTCCTATAAAAGGACAGAGGTCCTTTAGTTTGTGGGGCTGGATTTAGAGATTTGGCATTGTATATTTGCACTTAGCATGTGTGCAGCAACTGAGGTTAAATTACAGAGCAATTTAATGTGTGGTGAGTTATTAGTCAAGTGATTTGTGAGTGAGACAAGCAGTGTTATTAAAGGCGCCAGGGGAGGCGATCCTTCCTCGCCTCGCTTGGGCTAGGCAAGGCAACTTGCAAGAGGCGAGTGCCTTGCCTAGCCTGGCTCAAGGTGGGAGGCGAGGCAAGGCGCTGCTTCTTGCAAATTTGGTGTAAATTCTGGGTTTTTTTTGGCTTTTTGAACACTATATACTAATCAAACTTTCCTTTTAATGTAGCTAGTTAGACAATTGAATTTTAGGCACCAGTTAGGGAAAATTTTAGGTACTATTTAAGGAAAATATCATTATAATTATTCTAATTAATTAGGGAAAGTATTTCTATAATTATGCTAACTAATTAATTATATATTATATATAATTATAGTAAGTAACTGGGAATATTTAAGGAAAATATCATTGTAATTATTCTAATTAATTAGGGAAAGTAGCCTTATAATTATGCTAACTAATTAATTATATATATTATATAATTATAGTAAGTAACTAGGAATATTTAAGGAAATTATCATTATAGTTATTGTAATTAATTAGGGAAAGTATCCCTATAATTATACTAACTAATTAAGGATATATATCGTATGATTATAGTAACTAACTAGGAATATTTAAGGAAAATATCATTATAATTATTATAATTAATTAGGGAAAGTATCCCTATAATTATGCTAACTAATTAAGGATATATATCATATAATTATAGTTACTAACTAGGAACATATTCTTATAATTATGTGTATTAATTAGGACATAGTTCTATAATTATATTAACTATTCATGAAGGTAATAATATGATATTTACATAAATATCTATTGAGTTGACTCTCTCTCTCTCTCTCTCTCTCTCTCTCTCTCTCTCTATACAACAACAACAACAACAACAAAGCCTTAGTCCCAAACAAGTTGGGGTCGGCTGTATGAATCCTCTAACAAATAAGCTCCCAGGTAATATCCCAATCACACGCCTTAGACTCCTTCCATTACTCGGATTTTACTCCTCCATTCAAGTCTATTACTAACTAAAT